>LACB01000273.1:0-36900 GCA_030142185.1 Penicillium thymicola
TAAATGAGAAACCAAGTCTATGGTGTAAGCCTTCTGGGCGGCCAAGGGATGATCCCTGGATATAGCCGCCGCCTTAACTTACGCCAGAAGGCTTACACCATAGACTTGGTTTCTCATTTACCGGGATATTAAGAAGCTGTTCCCATATCTATAATTACATAGCTCGATACCCTAGGTGGCTGAAATACGGGCTGAAATATGTCCCCAAATCGGCCTTACTACGGATAATTCCTGGAGTGTGTTGAATTGATCTAGGACATTGACCAAACGGGGTTGATGATATTTGGGAAATGGGATAGAAATCAACCCCAAGTGATTGGAAATAAAAAGAAATATCCGAAAGCTTGGCGAATCTGATAACTCTTCATGGTTTTTCTTCGACGCGCGCTTTCCGGTTTCTGGAGAGAACATTGTTGGCTCATACTAATGCCAAGGTTCCATAATAAATTCCCAAGCAGCCACACGAAGCTTGAACTGATGTTGGAAACGAATAGACCCGATGGGATCTCCACGACCGTAACTGGATGCGGTAAGGATCTCTAAGCCACTGGCGATCTGATTAGATCTTGTTACTGGCCGACGCCGGGTCGTCTTTGGTCCCAGTGGAGAAAGGGTCCACGGACTGGGCGAATATGTTTGGACTACATTATATATTTACATCGCCCATGTTGTAACACTTTTGATATAGGAGGAAAGGATTATCGTTTTGACCCACATACGAGCATTCAAAACACAGCAACCCAATGTGCCGACTTCGGTGTTTTATGTGGGAATTTCCCATGTTTTATCTTATATTCTACTTGCCTTTCCCTCGTGGTTTCAAAATACTCTTGAACCCTTCAACCTATTTGAGTTCTTGGGATTTTGTGTTTCATATCCATTGTCATGACGCTTCGTCCATTGATGCAAAGGGCCCGGTCGGTGCTTCATCGGATGAAAATCGACAAAGACGAGGCTGCCAGTTCTTCGGTCGATGTGGATATAAGCACAGTAGAGGCAGAGAAGTCAGATGGACCAGTCACCCATCCCGAAGAGGCACTTCCAAACAATGGTGCCGAGCTACCCGGTGTGCCCTTTGAAGAGCTTCAACATGGTATCCAGGAAGTTGAGGCCGTGGCTCAGACCTGGTCGAAACTGTCCTTGATCTTCGTTTTCGTCAAGTAGGCCAATTTACCCCCATCTTCTATACTTTTGCTAATCTTATACTATCAATAGTATGTGGTTCCTTTACTTCACTTATGCCTGGATATCGTCAGTTGATGGTAGCTTGAGCACTTATGTCGCTAGCTCTTTCCAACAACACTCTCTATCTGGACTTCCTACCGCCATTGCAGATGCGTTTTCCGCTGCCGTCTACCTTCCAGTGGCCAAGATGATGGACACTTGGGGTCGAGCCGAAGGGTTCCTGGTAATGTCGATTTGCGCCACCGTGGGTCTGATTCTCATGGCCTCTTGTAATAGTTTTCCTGTCTATTGCGCCGCAAATGTAAGAGAGTCTGGGTATATCTATAAAATATCGAGCAGGTGCTAATGGGAAATTTAGGTGTTTTACTACATCGGATTTGGAGGCATGCAATTCGCCGTGGACGTTATGACTGCCGATCTGTCGCAGTTAAAAAACCGAGCGCTTGCATACGCTTTCACGTCTTCTCCATACATTATTACAGCCTTTGCTGGACCAAAGGTGGCCGGTTTATTCTACGCCAATACTGGCTGGCGATGGGCTTATGGCACTTTTGCGATCATCTTTCCTATCGTGGCTGCTCCGTTGTTCTTCATCCTAAAGTTCAATCTGTCAAAAGCCAAGAAGGGAAATGCTGTGGTTATCAGAGAGAACAGCGGACGATCTTTCCTTCAAAGTGTCTGGTTCTGGACTCTTGAGTTCGATTGTGAGTGTTCCAAACTGCCAATTGATTCGTCTACATAAAGCTAATACCTCTTATAGTAATCGGAGTTTGTATCTTCACTGCAGGACTTGTCCTGTTCGAGCTTCCATTTGATCTTGCTAGCGAGGCTCCTAACGGCTGGGGCACAGATTATATCATTGCTATGATTGTCATAGGATTCTCAATGCTCTTCTTCTTTGCCTTCTACGAGAGGTACATCGCTCCTACTCCTTTGCTCCCCTACTCCTTCCTCACCAACCGCACCGTCGTCGGTGCATGTCTTTTGGATGCCACGTACCAACTTTCAAACTATTGCTGGAACAACTACTTCTCAAACTTCCTTCAAGTGGTTAATGATCTCACTATTGCCGAAGCTGGGTATATCACCAATACATTCGACGTGGTTTCTGGTATACTTTTGTTCTTCGTTGGATGGGCAATCCGAAAGACCGGTCGCTTTAAGTGGCTCCTTTACATTTCCGTTCCTCTATACATCTTTGCCCAGGGTCTGATGATCTACTTCCGTCGTCCTGGCCAGAGTGTCGGTTACCAGGTCATGTGTCAAATATTTATATCCATTGGTGGCTCAATCTTCATCATCGTCGAGCAGCTAGCTATCCTCGCTGCCGTGGATCACCAGCATGTCGCTACAGCCCTTGCATTGCTCAATGTGGTCGGTACCATCGGAGATTCTGCAGGTCTTACTATCTCCATGGCAATCTGGAACAACACATACAAGAAGGCCCTCACGTGGTATCTGCCAGACTTGACAAATTTGGACATGATTTACGAAGATCTCGAGACGCAGTTGAGCTACGCCCCCGGTACTCAGATGAGAGAGGCCATCCAGAAAGCGTACGGCTATACACAGGTTAGGATGCTTTCTGCTGGCTTGGGTGTGATGGTTCTGGCATTTGCCTGGACTATCATGATCAAGAACATCAACCTGAAGAAGGTTGCTCAGGTCAAGGGTATGGTGTTCTAGGGGATCAACGTGGATCTGAAAATGTTCATCGCCTGTCACCCATCATCCGGACTTTGTGCTTTGTTTGTCTGCACAATTTGGTTCCTCCTTCTGTTGTATTTATTAAACTTGGAAGCACATCATAGTGCATGTCATGAATGAATACATTTATATATATATTTCTTTTCTATCTATAATATTGGATTTTAAATTCTCTTTTTCAAAGCCGGCGTATCTTCTCCTTCTATGCGCGACGCTCTATACCATAATATTAAACCCGTTACAATAAGGGGATGTCTAAAAACATAGGGGAGTTACGCGAATCTTATAGCTATATACTACGAAGGATACCCTACATTCACGACTAAAGACGCATATTTTCCAAGTTGGTCTTTCCAATAAGCAAATAATTCCTACATTTCAGATAGACGGCTTCTAGTTATATTACTAATAACTAGTTAAATCCACGGATGTAGTTTCCAAGCCCTAGCTGGGATACACCGTCGCATACTTGCATACCTAGCAATATTAACCAATGAGAGAGTTTATGTCCCGCATAACATATTTAGTCACCACAATGTAGTTAGTTAACTAGTAACTAACGTTAACTAATTCACAGGTCCGCAGATTACATAATAAATGTAAGGGCCGAGTACCTAGGTAGTGTGTTACTACACAGCATTGCTGGAAAAGCATGTTGCACAGATATTCGCCAAGACATAAGGTCCAGCTAGTTCCGTAGACGCCACTGAACTGGAAAGGTAGCTTGGTAGCTCTACGGATTTATTCTCTGAACATCAATACCCCCAAAAGAACAGATGTGCCGATCCCTCGACGTACACATCGTTGAATGGAAGCTATATTATCTTATTTGGAATGCAGTTTCTAGTGAATGAGAAATATTCACTGCCGTTGGAGTTTCCTTGTTCAACTTCGTAACCAAAATATCAATCAGAGGGACAGTCAAATTGGCTATCCCTCAATATGAACCTTATTAGAAATAGACCTTTCAGCGATAGAAATTGCATCTGAAAAAGATCGGAAAAGATGAATGAATGATGTACACTATAGACGGATGAAATGAGTGAATATTCTAACAATTCCTTATGGTAGTACAAAATTCCTCTTTCACTGAGAGAATTAAGGGATAAGTGTCCTTGCGTCAGACTTGCAACGATGAAAACCTTATTTCTAGATTGAAGCTATATTAAACAAGCTCCCAGTTGATGCTATATGCTTCCAACTGAGTCTCAATTCAGGACGAGGTTGTGTCTATCTGCACTGTTCGGCACATCATATCTATACTTTACGATAATTGAAAAGTCATGAAGCAAGTGGCGAGTCTTCTTACTTTTGGCCTCGTCGCATTAGCTGCGCAGGCCCAGGAAACGCAAAAATGCGAAAAGACCAAGGTTGCTGTATTGTACGATCATCCTTTATGCCTTGCACACGGACGTTTGGAACAAACCAGAACTGACAATCCCCAGGGGTGCGGGTGTGGCCGGAGTCACAGCGGCGGTAAGTTTGGCGTTATACCAAGGATAGGCCCCCTATTTACGTATTCAATGCTCATGAATGCGCAAAACAGAAATCACTCTCAGATCATGGGATTGATGACTTTCTCTTGGTCGAGTACCAAGACCGTATTGGAGGCCGTATGCATGATGTTAGCTTCGGCAGCGGGCCAGATGGCCATCCGTATACAGTCGAAGCAGGAGCGAACTGGGTAGGCTTTTGGTGTGCCAATTTGAAGACCGTTATAGGTGATTTACTTACTGGTATCAGGTGCAAGGAACAGTCACGGGCGAGGGCCCTGAGAACCCAATTTACACTCTGGTAAATCACTCCAAGCGAATATTGTTACTCTATGCAGCTGACGGCTTTCCTCTAGGCCAAGAAGAACAAGATCATAACACTGTACGTATAGAGGTTGGACAATTAGCATATGATTGCTAATACCTATTGAAGGGAAACTGACCAGGATAACACAACATACTTTGATGAACAAGGTCCGGCGGATTATGATTATGCGATTCGCGAGTTCCAAGAGGCTGTTCACAAAGTTACCATTGACGCAGGATCCCTCCTACAGGACAACCTCCAGGATCGGTCTTTTCGTGCCGGCTTGCGCCTGCATGGCTGGGACCCAGCCAAAAACGATTCCTACCGACAGACTGCTGAATGGTGGTTGTTTGATGGCGAATTTGTTTACACTCCTAGTGAGAGCTCTGAAGTCTTTACCTCAGTGGCTGAGAACGCGACTTTCAACTATTTCTCCGAGGAAAACCTTTTCGTATATGACCAGCGTGGCTTTGCAACCATCATTCGGGAGGAAGCGGCGGAATTCCTGGCGGAAAATGACAGCCGTCTACGTCTGAACACGCAGGTAACGGGCGTCGACTACAATAGGGACTCCGTGACCGTGCGGACGAGTCAGGGTTGCATCGATGCTGATTACGCTATCATGACCTTCTCGCTAGGAGTTCTTCAGAAGGATGTTGTGAGCTTTACTCCACAACTCCCTTCTTGGAAGAAAGATGCTATCCATAGCTTCGAGCTTGGAACATACACTAAGATTTTCATGCAATTCCCGGAGCCCTTCTGGAATAATGCGCAGTACCTCATCTATGCGGATCCTGAAACTCGAGGCTACTATCCCGAATTCCAGCCCCTTGACCTCCCGGGTGTGTTGGAAGGATCGGGTCTCATGATCGCGACGGTTGTAAACGACCAGTCTTACCGAGTAGAGGCGCAATCCAACGAAGAAACACAAGCTGAAGTCATGGAAGTTTTACGCAATATGTACGGTCCGGAAATCCCAGACCCGACTTATCTTTGGTACAAGCGGTGGACACAAACTCCTTGGTAAGTTTCTGCACTATCTCGTCCGGGCACTTAGAACATCACTAACGGCCCTAGGGCTTATGGATCCTACTCCAACTGGCCTCCCTCAACTAGTCTGCAAGCGCATCAAAACCTGCGTGCGAATGTCGGGAATGTGTTTTTCGCGGGCGAGGCCACCAGCCAGGAATTCTTCGGTTATTTACAAGGCGCTTACTTCGAGGGCAAACATGTGGGTGAATTCATTGCAAGTTGCTTGCAGGAAACAGGTAACTGCACAGTTACGGACGAACAGCAAAAGTATTCCGTTCTGACTGGAGTGACACCATACAACCTGTATAATGATGAGCATGGATGGTTCGTGGATACAATCTCTTGATACATCCCTACTATCCGATAAGAGGCTCCCGTCTAGGTAGACTGAGCTTGGTGGTGGATATCGGCCTAATGAAGCCGACATACCGGAGGATTTATTAATCCCACATGTTTTGCACGAGCCGGAAATACCCCTATCTCGTCCACTCCTCATGTACTGCATTTATTTCTTAGCTATCAGATCCACTCCAGGGCTCTTAATTTTACAAATTACACTCATTTTACCACTTACTAGAATATGGCAGAGGAATTACAAAGAGGGAAGAGAGCACCGGTAAAGCACAGAGCTTCACCTTTTGAGTCAAGTGTAGTAACCTGATGGGGCTTAAATCAGGTGTTGTCGTACTTTCCATCGCATCCAATCCCGCTGCGCTCAGTGAGTTCTATCTATAGAAAGATAAGATATGCTGGCTTAAAAAGAGAAGTTGAAATGAAATGTTATATATGAAAAGACTTTTATATAGAGTGTACCTTTTTAATGCCTTTTACATACGCCTAACTCTCAGGTGGCCCAAGCTATCCCGCTCGACCTAGAGTAGTAATAATACGTCTATACTTCGTTATATCATATACGAACTGACCGGGTTAAGATTGAACTACCTCGTTGATCAACAGACTATACCGCCTACATTTTAGGGATATATCGACGGGCTTGATAGTTTCAGATCTCTGCTCCAAGTGAAGCACTTCAGAAATGGTTAACAAATCTGAAATATGCTCGCATTGATAACAGAAACTTGGGGAAATAGAGGACCGAAGCTTGGAAAGAAAACCTGTCCAGAGTGGTATTAGTTTGGGGGACGGGGTGACGGGGTGAATTTTAAGTTTGTTCAACCAGTCAGTTTCCGACAAACCTTAAAGGCTTAAGCGCATCCAGTGTTGTAGTGCCTGGGGCTTAACCGCGGGGGTTAGAGCAGGTGGCTTGAATAACTCTCTAGATATACCTAAGTATTCTTGTCGTTGCATGTATGTTGGTTGCCTGAGGATGGAGTTATCTACAACATCCATATGCCGGCAGCTGACTACCCGTGGATATGCCAAGCTCATTCCATGGTTGGGCCTACCTTAGCTCTGTGGGTCCGGGCTAGTCGCGTGATTACGTAAGTATCTGCATGCTCCCGGGCTCCAATCTCGGAGGCCTTCCGAGGTCACGCGCGACGAGATGACAATCAAAGAATGGCCTAATAGTTAGTTATATTAATCCCTTGGAAGGTCTTGGAATTCACTCTACGGAGTAAATGACAAGTTTTTCTATCGCCAAGGAATGCCAAGGTCCAAGGTGTGTCTCCTGAAGCGCCTATCTTTCACAAAGAAAGATTATCTCTGAGGACCACACGTGTGGTGTCTCTCGGACCTTCACTACTTATCGAACTTTTCGCACCCGTCTCCATTTCTTTTTAACGCTAAAGCGAAACTAATGGGGCAAATTCAGGCGTCGGTGGGACTTGAGAACAACCCACAATGCAGATCACACATATTGTGTACAATATGTTTTACATGGTACTCCGTATATCTTTTCAGGTTCAGCCCCCAATCCCTTGCTTAAGCGCTCGGGTATTACGGCCCCCCTGGAGAAACTAGAGAAACTGGAGAAATCTCAAATATCCCAGCGAGTGAGCTGGCCGGAAAGACCTCGGACAATTAAGCACACGACCAATGTTGCTCCACAACTACCCAGTGCGGAGAGACTTTCGACTTGGGAGAAGTTAGCCTGAACGACACCACCAATCAGTGGAGATGACAGGGATTGTTGTGGCAAGATAATGTTACCCTGTCTTATCAGCTTTGCCGTCAATGTGGTTACATGTGGCTTTAGCTGGCTCTCGGCGAAACGGCTTCCCCGCTGTACACCGTCGGTCAATCCGTTCATTGGTATTCTTGTAACCAAACAGGATGAGAAAGGAATAAGGTCCGATGGTTAGTGCCCTATGCCAATCCTTGGGCGTTCTTTATCTCTGATCCCCCGTAGCAATAAATTAAAATTTTTTAAAAAAAGACCACAACAGGATTCGAGGCAAAAAGAAATCCCAACGGGAGATTCCGAATTAATCCTGTGTCTGTGTTTATTATAAAGGCCCAAGTCTCCTCGGTGAGTCTGGATTGGGTATTTTGGGGTTTCACTCTTAATTGTAAATTTTGTCACGGGCGCCTGTACTTTTCGTCTTCCCAACGTCCAGATCTGTGACAGTGAAATCGTGATGAATAAAAACCAGGAAGCTGATCCTGCAGGATCGCAGGTTGTGCACCATGTAGATCCTGTGCTGGAGCCAGAGAATCAGCATCACCATGCTCATCAACACCATACTGCCTTCACCGAAGAAGGACGCCAGGATGAAGTGGTCTATTCTAAGGATGCAGGATTTGAGAAAGACATTGTGTCTGAACAAACACCTGTGGATCAGGGCAGCAAGAATTCCAAGGACGAGGAAGCCGGTGAAAATCTCCCAGCCAAGCGCACCTGGTATCGCCGCATGGGAAAACAATGGAGACATATGGTCCATGCTGTGGTCTGGCTTCTGTTTACCGGGTGAGTGAGCTATGAACTACTTTGGCTCTACTGCGATTACAGGGGTACTGTATGCCCTGGATTCAACTCGAGGCTTACACACACTTCTCTAGCTGGTGGATTGCCGGCCTGATACTACATCGACATGATATAGGATGGCTCATCCCATTCCTACTCTATCTTGCCATCACGTTGCGAATCATCTTCTTCTATGTTCCCATTAGTATCATATCCAAGCCCATGCACTGGGTCTGGGACCATACCGCTCCCCCTCTCGTGCGCATGATTCCCGAAAAACTGAGAACGCCCAGTGCTGCCGCACTATGCATTGGTGTGATTATTATTGGCTCGTTCGTGTCTGAAGAATCAGAGGGTAACACGCGTGCCAACCGTGCAGTCAGTCTGTTTGGAATGCTTGTCTTCATCTTCGGGCTATGGCTCACATCTCGAAACCGCAAGAAGATCGTCTGGCACACTGTTATCGTCGGCATGCTGGCACAATTCATTATTGCTCTGTTTGTGCTCCGCACTACTGCAGGATACGACATCTTCAACTTCATCTCAGGCCTTGCCACTGATCTGCTTGGTTTTGCCGCCGACGGTGTTATCTTCTTGACCAGCAAGGACTTCTACTACTTTGACAACGGCTATGCACCTGGATCGTTCTTCATCGTCAGCGTTATCTCCGCCATTATCTTCTTCGTCGCCTTCGTCCAGCTCTTGTACTACTACAATATCGTGCAGTGGTTCATCGGTAAGTTTGCCGTCTTCTTCTTCTGGAGCATGCGCGTTTCCGGTGCCGAAGCCGTTGTCGCTGCCGCATCCCCCTTTATCGGCCAGGGTGAATCGGCAATGCTGATCCGTCCCTTCATCGCCCACCTTACCATGGCCGAGCTGCACCAAGTCATGTGCTCCGGCTTCGCTACCATCGCCGGAAGTGTCCTGATCGCTTATATCAGTATTGGTGTCAACCCACAGGCAATGGTCAGCGCCTGCGTCATGAGTATTCCGGCTTCGCTAGCAGTCTCGAAGTTACGCTGGCCCGAAGAGGAAGAAACCCTCACTGCAGGCCGTGTCGTCGTCCCCGATGATGATGAACACCACTCTGCCAATGCCCTCCACGCATTCACCAGCGGCACCTGGCTCGGTCTGAAGATTGCTGCCATGATTTCATCAACCCTCCTGTGTATCATCGCTCTCATCGCTCTAGTCAACGGCCTCCTCACCTGGTGGGGCCGATACCTGAACATCAACGACCCCCCACTGACCCTCGAGCTGATTGTCGGATATATCTGCTACCCCATCGCCTTCCTGCTCGGTGTCTCCCGTGACGGTGATCTGCTGAAGGTTGGCAAGCTGATTGGTACCAAGCTTGTTACCGTAAGTTTCCCATCTTCATAATAATTTTTCTCTTCTAACCAGTCACAGAATGAATTCGTCGCCTATGACGCCCTCCAACACAACGCCGAGTACAAGGACCTCTCCGATCGCTCTCGCCTCATCGTTACATACGCGCTTTGTGGATTCGCTAATATCGGCTCCCTCGGTAACCAAATCGGTGTCCTGTCGCAGATCGCGCCTGGTCGGTCTAATGATGTCTCGCGTGTTGCATTCAGCGCTATGGTTACTGGAGCCATTAGTACTTTCACAAGTGCGGCGGTAGCTGGCTTGTTGATTACCAATGAGAAGCAGTACTTCGGCACCTCTTAGGTACTACTAGACCTCTCAATAGCCCACAAAGCCCATAGCACAACCGACCAAATAGGCTGGGTTTTGGGCTCTATCTTCGGACCCATTGGTGGGCCCGAAACAATACAAATATGTGCCAATTTATCGTAGTTGCCTAATTAATGATTTTTCTCTGGTTATTTTAGGTATTCAAACTACCATCTGAGCGATATATGAAGCTATACAGAACCCTTCTTCTTATAAGCTTATATATTAACTCACGAGACTGATCTTTACATTTTACAAGGGGTACTTATTTTTGTTAGGGAATTATATAGTAAGTAGATATACCATTAGTGTTACTATAATTGACACCTAGGTATAGACCCAATATATACACAATATATCTCTTCATGCTAATACTTCAGGAACTTAAGAATGGACTTTTGCACGACCCACTTTAACCGACTGGCTTGAGTTTTGGCTTGAAGGCTTGTGCAGAAATCTACTCAAGAACCTTGGAATGAACCTAGAAGGGTTAAAAAGAGAGACCCCAAAGCAAGCAGGATGAAAAGAAGGCATGCAATGGGATATTCACTTCAAGGCGTTGTGGCGTGTAGAGACTCTCTAATATTTCATAATATCTATACAAACCAACTGAGTAAATATATACACCGGATCTTCAGCTCTCATCCAACCAGTCCACATTCACCACTTCATGACATTCCCATCCCACGCCACAAACCGAGGCGAGTCTTCATATTTCGCCTCGTTAACACGTTTTAAAACACCCTCAACCGACTGCGGAATAGGCATTCCCCCGGGTCCAGTCACACCACCCATATCCGTCGCAACCCAGCCAGGGTGAATAGCCTGCAAAGTGAATTTCTGGTCGCGGAGCTCATTATGCAGCTGGACAACGACCATATTCACAGCGGCTTTAGAGATGGAGTAAGGCCCACTGAATCCATCCACCGCATTGATCTGGGCCTCCAAGGACCCGGATTGCGATGAAATCACAATAATTTTTCGCGTCTGGCGCGCCAGTAGAGCGGGCAAAAACTCCTGAACTACTCGTAGTGGACCGCCCACGTTCACGTTGGAATACTCCGCGAGACGTTCGTCGGATGTCGTGAGGACCTTTTCGTTATCGCCAATCGCGGCGTTGATTATCAGCGTGTCAAGTTCGGGGACTTGGGTAGCGGCGGCCTTCACGGAAGTCCGGTCTGCTTGGTCTAGGATGATTGACTTGACGTTTGGGACAGTGCCGAGATCTGTGGGCTTGCGCACCGAGCCGATTACCTGCTGCGAAGGGTCTTGGCTTATTTGCTTCGCGAGTTCGAGGCCGATGCCTCGGGAAGCTCCGATAACGAGTGTAATAGGTGCAGACATTATGCAGGTCTGATGGAAATTGAGAGATTGAAATGATGGATTGGAAGGGCAGAAACGAATTGGTCTTATTTTGTGGAGTGGGGGACATGATATATATGTGTCGGCCTTCTAATTTGCGCAGGATGTATAGAGGATGTGTGAAAGCCAGGCTATCCCTGGAGTAAGGGGGACTAAGTGTGCCACCCGACATGTAACTAACTCTTTTATTGGTTACTACCTCACCGTCTATTTCATTACCGCCTTCTTGAAGTATTTGTATACACTTTATGTTGAACAATCTCCCATGCATGCATGTTTGCTATGTTGTACAGACTGAGCCCTTTGTTTGTTATTTGCTATTTTGCTAGCTTGTTTGCTACAGATTGAGCATATTTCAGATTGTTTAGCAGGGTATACAAACCCCTGCATACCTAGTTTAATCAGTTAATGATTCTTCCTCTGCTTTCTCCCCATATAGTAGCAATCTAGTTCAACAGGTTGCTCAACACTTTATAATGGTCATTTCTAGTAAATATTGATACTTTAGTGCCTGATTTAATCTCCTTATTGCCCTATACAATGTAATGTAAATTATTCGTCCGCTTTTGGCCTCTATACAAAGCGAGATATCTCCATTTATCTTCAATTTTGACACTTACAAACCGTAACAAAACATGGAGATATCTACATGTATACATGTATTTGTATACTGATGAAAAGCTTCATTTTAAACATTTGCAAGCCGCCATAAAACATCGAGATATCTGCATTTGTATGCCGATAAAAGGCTTCATTTTTGAGAGTTGTAAACGCCAGCAAAATCACCTGGGCAGGCTACATTGATTATTAAGGGGAGTTTTATGCCCGGTAATTCAGGTATTTTAATTCTTCCGGTCTTAATTCAGGCTGCTAGGCCAAAGCTACCTAGGTACCTAGGTAGGTAGGCATCTAGGCATTATTAACATTTACCGGAAATAGGGGATTGGCAGCTAGCTAGCGGCTATGTTGTATACCGCTGTGTATACAAAGCATCAATTTTATAATAAATATATTAATTGATTTTATCTCCTTACTAGTGACCATGTTTTTAGTATTTAATTAACACCAGTTTAAAATAAGGCCGAAGTTGAACTAATAATAATTCAGTGAAAGGTAGTTAACTGTGTAGTTATAGATTCAGCATGGTACCTGTGAAGTGAGAGTGGATCTAAATTACTGCCTGGCAATATAAACCAAACGAATAAGAAAGTTATGCGATGGTGATCCCTATAGTCGCCCGTAAATAGATGGCAACCCGACCCGACACTGGTGCTATCTACATAATTAGTCGTGATTTCGGAAAGTAAACAGACCAGACAATCGTGGTAATTAGTCGGAGATAAGATTAGGAGGGTCAGGATTGAATATCACCTATGAGATAGAAAGTCGGCTGCATAAGCAGTCGGACACTGCCATCGATGCTATGCAGGACTCATCCATTCTACACTGCTGCGGAACTATCCTGCCGAAGTCTAGACAACTGAGTCTTCTACACTTTATTAAGAGGATAATAGACACACGCGTTGACTGTACCATACAATCTTAGAAGCAAAGTGCATAAGATCAAATTGATCTACAACGACACCAACAATGAATAGATCTACCGCACTAGGAGCAATAACCAGAAGAAATGAAGCGAGAGGGAACCACCCGAGGATCCCAAGGGCAAGAGTTTCTCGGCCTGTACCTGAATGCGGAGGCTCAGAGGTACTAGTAACGTAGTAACAATAGGAACAAAGATAGAAAAGGACATGACCAAGCAAACCAGAAACTCCCGGGCCCAAACCAGGCCCGCTATGCATTTGCAGCACGATCCCACCGCCCAGGAAGTGGACGACAGGGCCAACCGACGCCGATGCAGAATGAAAAAAAAAAGGTATCAAATCCATGAATCTACTCATCATCCAGATCTTGGTGCCGGGCGAGGACGTGGCGCTTGAATTCCGCCTGGTCCGAGTCCCAAAGCTCGGCTGCTTGGGCGTTCAAGGGGCTCGCACTGGTCCAATGTTAGGGTTGATGGAAGTTATGGGGGATGTGAGGGGATGTGTACTTGTTAGGCTCGCCCAGCAAGCTTTGCAAGCTGAGCAAAACACTCGATACGTTGTAGACAGCACTCCACTTGTCCTTGAGAATGTCGAGGCAGATGCGGCCGGAGAAGTCCACGTTGGGGTGGTAGATCGGAGTCTTGAAGAGGACTGTCGGGGGAGAGTAGGGGTAGTTGTTAGGGAATGCGAAGGAGAGTTTGAGATTAAGGCCCTCATAGGGCGTCTCGGTCGGACCGGTGATAGTTGCCGTCCACGAGAGGAGGTTTCCGTCTGCGTCCGGGAAGGCGGAGATGCCGGGCGAGGGAGAGAGCATGAGTTGCATAAGCTCAGCTTGCAGGCTGCACAGATAAAATAGATTCGGTTAGCTATATGTAATCGCAAATGGCAAACTGAATTGTCGAGCTGTTGGTAGGTGCTGAGGGGAACGAACCGTTTGGTCACGCTCTGGGTGTCGTTTTTTTGACCCGAGGGGTTCAGCTTGCTAGCTTGCTGCGCATCGGGCGCTGAATTCTGCGTGTCCTCCATGCTGTAGTCCATTGTGGATCGGGAGGTGAGGCGATCGAGTTTCTTAAGAAATAGTAATTTGAAATTTGTGGATTCCCGGTTGTGGAATGCTGGTAACAGTAGCACGAGGGTTTGGAATGACGCCGGATCCGTAACAATGAGCCACGGGGGAACTTGCGAATGTTTAGAAAGGAGGGAGGAATTATTTGTGTGAAGTGAACAAGAAGTGAACGAAGAGGAGGAAAATAGAGGATTTGTTTACTTGGGGCCCTTGACGCCCCGGGCAACACGAACCCCGCTTAAGTCAATTTTATTTGTTCAGTGTCTTCAAAGAAAATGGATTTCCGTCTATAATTGAACATGTTGTATATAATATTGAAGCCATATATAACTGAGTATAAGAATAAATACAATTGAATCAAAATACATGTAGCGACGCATAGTTAACTAATTAAATAACCGATCTGGCAATATTAGTGCGATCGAAATCAACTGCGGGTCTGCAGTTTCAAGGTATTAATAGCATATGTAGTATAATACTGGAGCGTAGTATAGTTGCATATGTAGTATAGAGTAGTAGTTATCTCTACGACATCGAGTGTAGCTATCCCCTCCATCACTCTCTACTTTGTATTGTGCCTTTTGTCAACAGACTACCCGATCAGGATAAAGTGGTCCGCGTCTTGTCCCGCGTTTCGCTACCCTTGCTTCGACGCGACACATCTCGACCTATCTTGTTTCTCGCTCGTTATGCCTTTTTAATCTTAATTTACTTCCTGTCGCTTCGTGTATATCCCTGTTACATCAACTCACATTCACTAAACTTCCTGTGAGTTTTCTCAAAATGCAGCATTCGCAGCTGGCCCCGCTTCCGAACGATGTGCCGTTTCGCATCGTGTCCAAGACTATCGGCCAAGGTGCCTATGCATGGTAAGAACAAGATCCATAGTATGGAACATCTATATCTAACGCGATTGGAACCATTTAGCATCAAAAAAGCCTGCCCGTTAGACTCAGAGAACCCCGTCTTCGCCGTCAAGTACATCCACAAAGATTACGCCGCGCGACATGGGAAGATCAGCGCAAGACAATTACAACTGGAAGTTACGGTACACAGACACGTCTCGGGCCATGGGAATATTATCAGCTTCTATCAGACGGGCGAGGACGATGTGTGGCGTTGGATCGCAATGGAGTTGGCCGAAGGCGGAGATCTTTTCGACAAGATCGAGGCTGACGAGGGCGTGGGCGAGGATATCGCGCATGTCTATTTCTCACAGCTTGTCAGTGCTGTCAGCTTTATGCACTCCAAGGGCGTCGGTCATCGTGATATCAAGCCCGAGAATATGCTTTTGACTGGCGACGGGATTCTCAAGATCGCCGACTTCGGGTTGGCGGCGCTGTTCGAGTACAAGGGAACGCGGAAACTCTCGACCACATTCTGTGGCAGTCCACCATATATTGCACCCGAGGTAATTAGCAGCAGTACCCGAGGTCAGCACAAAGGAGTTGGTTATCATCCGGACCTAGTCGACATTTGGTCTTGTGGTATCGTACTTTTCGTCTTGTTGGCCGGGAACACGCCGTGGGATAGCCCGACGGACGATAGCTTCGAGTACCACGAATACGTTGCGACCAAGGCGAGGACTACAGATGAGCTCTGGCAGAAGTTACCACCCGCTACATTATCACTATTGCGTGGTATGTTGACTGTGGATCCCCATAAGCGATTCTCGCTGGAGGATGTCCGACGGCATCCTTGGTACACCCGCGCAAACAAATACCTATCCAACGATGGCAAGTTGAGAGATCCGATTAATCTTGCCACCTCGATGTTTGAATCGCTTCATATCGATTTCAGCCAAGATCCTCTTTCCCAATCCGGGAAGGGCTCCAGTCGCAGCTTTGACCCCATGGACATCGAAGGAGATGACAGTGGTGCAAATGCAGGGTTCTCCTCGACACAGCCAGAGATGTTGGGCGGTGGCATGTTGATGGACTGGGACAGTCCCCAGAATGCTGATGTCTTTTCTTCAACCCAGCCCTTTGGGAAGAAGTTTGCCTCTCAGGATGCAGCGATAGCAGGCCATCTTGAGGATGAGCCTTCAATGTCGCAGTTCTCACAGCAGCCTTCGGTGCCTGTGAGTCGAACCCAAAACGCGCTGAAGTTCCAGGATATTATCCCCTCCCGCTCAATGACGCGTTTTTATTCTGCCTGGGAACTCAAACTTCTCGTGCCTCTCATATGTGAGGCCTTTCACCGACTTGGGGTCCCAGTTCCGAGTGTCCCTGCTATTGGTGCTGGAGATACTTCTGCCATGATTCGGGTGATTGCCAAGGATGGCAGGATGTGTCCGCTTCAAGGTAAGGTGCTTATTGAGTGTGTCTCAGAAGGGTTATTCGAAGTGGAATTCATCAAAATCAAAGGTGATCCACTTGAATGGCGACGTTTCTTTAAAAAGGTGGCCATCCTCTGTAAAGATGCCGTCTTTAGACCGGACGAGTAGCGGTGTATCTGCCCTCCGTCTGTGGGCTACTATCTTCTGTTTTTTTACGCTTCTGCCTACATAATTTATTTTCAAATGTACGAGTCATGACTGATTGATGGTGGGGGCTTGGATCGGGCTGGAGTTTGGCCGTGGGAAAATAACACTTCATATCATTCAGAAATTCCTATTTCCAAGATGCATATAGCTTCAGCAATATGCTCTTCTATAGACGCCTATCCATTTTCGTATATCAGTGTTGTAGCGGGTGTAAAGAGATCACGGAGCGGGAATATGCCCAGGTATAGCACTACCACGTTGAAGTTCTAAATCCCTGTTTGAAATGTAATCTAAAATATTGGTGATACGGTGACGGCTCCGTTCTCTACACCCATGGATGCAATTGGCTTCTTAGGTTATAGCACAACGACTGAGACAAAGATCACGCCTTGGTCCATGCCGAGTAGTCCGAATGAGTTCACCAAGGAAGGATCTAGAGCTGTATCTGGAATAGCGTGCTGCGCCCAAATTGTAGCAATTTACAATTCTCCGTTTGTTGTCACAATCCTGGAACGATCCCTGTCCGGCATCAACATGGTCCTCGAGGTTAGCGCGAGTGCGATACTGATACCACGGCATCCACTAACAATTATTGCTACCATCTGTAGATAAGAAAAGAACGATCTAAGATTTAGGACCCCGAAATGGGGGAAAACAATCATGTCTACCTCATTCACCTTCATCAGCCGCTTACAGAGGTATCGCTGGGAAAGAGTAGGGTTCCAAAGCCCTATACATCGGCAATCCCAACAGGGATCTCAAAATTGGTATTGCGAATCTCCAAGAATAATGTGGATTTGGAAGATTCTGTGCGAATCCGGTCTGAAGTTGCATTCTTAACTTTAGCACGCGATGCATTATCTGCCATCGATGCTTCAGTGATCCCGCGAGTGGAAGAGGGGCAATCCTCAACCCCTCTTCTCTTAGCTGGATACTGGAAGAATCCATGAAAGGGGACTCACTAACTTTGGATGGGATCTTGCACTAGATCACGACACTCCATAGTCACTGCTATGTCAGACAGTGCGGGTGGTTGAAGCTTTTTAGGATTATCGACTCCCTAAAACCGTTAGTATATATGGTGGCATGAAGTTCGATGATCAAGGTGAAATCGTGAACACCATTTCAACGCTACCTTGTGGTGGACCGTTCCGAACCTATTCACAATTTGTGAGAGGAATGCGTACCCGGCAATTCAAAATCAGCGACCGAAGTACTCATCTAAATGGTTGTCGCGGTATACCTGGTTTACGGGAACGATTTCCATTCCTAGAGGAAGGGGTCGAACATAAGTGGAAACTTGCTCTAGCATGGGATAATGCTTTATCTGATGTAGGAGTTGAAAAGCCCTCGACGATCGACAGAATGGGATATGTAGCAGATATATGGTGGTTGTCTCAGGATCTGTTTGAGGTCTGAGGTCTATTGGTTTATAGACACGCTTTTGGAGAAGAGAACACCGGAGAGGCTGGATACGTTGAAAGTTGAGAGTGCAAACAATCTAGCTTCTAAAACTTCTAAGAGTAAAATAGCACTCGCCTTTACGTTTTTAGGTCACTTGTTATGCCACTTTGTATGATAATAATGGTCCCAATTATAACAAAAAATATATAATATAGCATGTGATATCGAGCGGATATTCACGAGTCCCTATAAGGCAATCCCAATATATTTTTAGTCCAATTTCCGTGTTCCGGGGTGGCTGTGCCGTGGAAGATATCAGAATGTTCTCTCATTAATATACTAATCTCTCCAGACGAATTCTATAACGGTGGACCCTATATCGGAAACCCCTCCCGAGCCTGTTCGCTCTGAGATTGTCTCAGTCGTGCCCCTCCAAACGTCACAACCCATAACTCAATGAATGAAACACCATTTTTTATACTTATACACTTATACAACATATGTACCCTCAATCAACTTGAAATCTAGCCCCTTCAACCCATGCCAATTGAATCCACGTGACGGTCTGGAGTGCAGATCGCGGGGAAAAGCCGACAAAAGAAAAGAGTCTAGAATTTTGTTCAAGAGGCACGACATCCCCGTGGTTGACATCCCCCTCCTCAGGCTGCTCTCGATGCGGTTGATCCCTCTCCATGGATAATTTGCCGGTAGAGATTCTGTCTAAAATTATCGACCGTAAGCCCCGACCTTCCCCGCACCCGTTTCGACCGAGAACTGATAGTGCGATAACCAGACCTCGCTCCGCGAGAAAAGGTCCAACTTCAATATATATCAAAAAAGTTCTTTGCTCTCGCCCGTGATGATACTCAATGGAGATTACACTGCTATGAACAATCATGGGCTGCTCGGCAGGCTGCCCGCTCTGCTGCCAGACCCTCGGAAAGTGTGATTGGCGACGCGACTGTTTCATTGTCAATATTAGGGCAGGAGTCGCTACTTGATATCATCCAGCCCTCTGTCCCACTAGCGAACGCAGACTCTGAGGATACCCGAGAAGTGCCTCGGAGTGAGAGGGCGAGGGCTGCAGCGGAATGGGACTCGTCAGCTGAGGGGGAGCATGTGGATTGGTATTCGGAATATATTGCTCGCCACGGGCCCATATCTTTATCATGGGTCGAGCAGCCGATGGTCCGTAAGGGGGAAGGAAAACGAGGGCAGTCCTACGAGGTTAAAGGTATGGGGCTGCTCAAAGACTGGAGTGCAGCCAGACAGAACAAGATTGTTGCCCCGCTTGAAGATGGCAGCGTCTGTATCTGGGATCTGAATCATTCCCACTCAGCTGACTCACAAGCAAGCAAAGGCAGGATCCTTGGAGTCAGCGACCCTGGGATTCTCATGACCAACCTGTCTGGTCGTTGGGATCATTCTCCCTCGAAGGCTTCATTGGAGTTTATAAATCTAGGCGAGGGAGTGAGCGTGGATTCTCTGCGACAAAGAGCCTATCTGGCAGTCGGGAATGTTCTAAATGAAGTGGACCTGGAGACATTAAAAGTCATTTCGCAGCAGCGCTATCCCTGGTCGATTTTCGCCCTCTCCCAGGAGACAGATTATTCAGTGCCCTTGACACTAGCTACCACACTCAGTCTGCAGATTTATGACTCCAGGCTGTCGGCTGTCGAAGAAGAAGAGGCAATCAGCTCGCGATGCGAGCGGGTAGTCAGCCCGAACGCCCCTAAACTAGACATTTTCGCACACTCTGATTCGCCATTGTTACAACTCCAATCCAATGGACAGCCACCTACTCGTATACGCAGCCCAGGACCCTCAGATACAGGAGCCAATTACGCACCACTGTTTCAACCTGGCCCTCTTTCCATCCTGCACCCGCCAGCTCCCCATGTGAATACAATTCTCCTTGCAGGACGTTTCCCCAGCATCTTATGCTATGACCGCCGCTACTTCCCTCGGCTACAGACCACAGTCCATTCCGGCGGTCGACTATGTGGACTTGCCTCAGTACCAGCTCCTCGATTCCCCGTCTTCTCAGACTCTACCTACCCCGAGTCACATTCCGTCGTGGCATGCGGAGACTATAACGGACGAGGCTCGCTGGAATTCTATAATCTCAACCCAGTCCCGGAAGAAGATCACAGCCCTTCCAACACGACATCCAACCTGTACCCAGAATACAAGAACCGTCAAAGTGCCGCCAGTTCCAAATTACTTTCGGTGGGATCGCACGGGAATCGCATCGTCTTTTCCGACGCCGAAGGGAACATCAAGTGGACCGAGCGAAATGGTCGTTCAGAAGTTCGACGGTGGAATATCAATACCTCCCAGCCTGAGATCCCATTCGGTCGTCGCAGCCAACAGCCAACCCCACAGACAGAAGAAGACCAGCAGCCACGTGGGCTCTGGCCTTCTCAATCGCCGGGCAATAACGAGGTAGCCCGCAAGGTTCTCCCCACTGGTGGGAATCTCACTGGAGACGAGTTACTTATCTGGACTGGAGAGCGAATTGGCCGTGTCAAATTTTCCATTCCTGGATTGGAGCTTGATGGGAAAGAAGTTGATGAAGACGATGATGTGTTTATGCATGCGGAAGTCGATGAAGCTACACGCGAAGAGATGCGGCATAGACGGCGTGACGATTGGGAGAAAGAGCAGGGATATGGGAATTATATGCGCCGTGCGCTTGAGAGACAGGCGGATGAGGTCCGCTGGATGGGGAATCGAGGGCTTGGCTGATATAGTTTTCATACATCAATTGCATATGGATACCCAGTTCTAGTGGGGTCGGACTCTTCGGAGTGTCGGAAACATGAGTTAATATCTATATCCAAGTAGTAATCTATAGATCATGCTGTCTATTTGGAAAGTAACGTGGAATTAACGAAATTCCTTGACCTCGGTGACCTTGGGGAAGACTTGCCTTTTCTAACAGTCCGAGGCTTAGCAATCGGCAGGTCCGCAATTCGGCTCCCCCGCGCCGAGATCACGGGCATTTCTAATGTTCTTGTCAGCCAGTGACTCAAATTGCTAATTCTTTGATTCTAGCCCAATTCGAGTATTCCTGTATTCTTGCTCTTGATTAATTCTTCATCCTCCTATCACACCATATCTCCTGCCTCCCCGCGCACTTTCTACTACTCATCCTCAAGTTCCTCAGTGAGGGGCAAAAAAAGAAACCAGAATGCCTTCCCCCACCGAAATCGCACACCAATTCGACTCAATTGAGGATACAATTGCAGCATTTAGTAAGTGATCTTCCCGTACAGGGAATCGACTTCACCGAAACGAGCATCCAGCTACTCGCGGCGCCCTCCGACCTGACCAAACCACTAACGAAGACCTACAGAGAATGGCGAATTCATCATTGTCCTCGATTCGCAAGACCGCGAAAACGAAGGTGACCTAATTATCGCCGCCGAGTCCATCACAGCCGCCCAGATGGCCTTCCTGGTGCGCTATACGAGGTAAGGGCACCACCCGACCAAGCCAGCGGCGGGGGACCGACTACAAAGGCCCCTCCCCGGGATAGCACACCCATACCCACGAAGACAATGCGCCAATCCAAACCCAAAATCCAATTGAAACATTGCTAACAATTCGAAAACACAGCGGTTTAATATGCGCCCCGATCACCCCGGACCTCGCCACCCGCCTCGCGCTCCCACAAATGGTAACCGAAAACGCCGACCCGAAGTGCACCGCCTACACAGTCACAATCGACTCAAGCGACGACTCCGTGACAACAGGAATATCCGCCGAGGACCGCGCACTGACATGTCGCACTCTCGCTTCACCCACAGCGCAGATCGACTCCTTCCGCCGGCCAGGCCATATCATCCCTTTGCAGGCGCGTCCTGGCGGCGTGCGCGAGCGAACGGGTCACACCGAGGCTGCGGTCGATTTCTGTAAGCTTGCTGGTAAGGCGCCGGCTGGTGTTATTGCTGAGCTTGTTGAGGATGGGGAGATTGTTGAGGGTGTTGCGGAGATTGGGGGAAATAATGGTATGATGCGTCGGGATGGGTGTTTGCGATTTGGAAAGAAGTGGGGTATTAAGGTCTGCACTATTGAGGATTTGGTGCTTTATTTGGATCGTGTTGAGGGTACTGGTGCTGCGAATGGGAAGCATTGAGCGGTGGGCTTGTATTTGATCTGTTGTGTTAGGATCGCTTTTATTGGGTCGTGTGCTTTGGGGTACTTTGTACATCACTACGCCTTCTCTTGGATACCTTTTTGTTAGACGAATTGATGCAAATATGGATAGACCTTGGGTGTGAGTATGAGTGTAGAGAGATGGTAGATTCACTGGCTACATGAATGCACAAGGGAACGTTCGCTACATATATAGCTAGGGTGAAATGAAATTGATTATTGATTATTTGGGTATCTATCATTTTCTGCGTGTAGTGTACAAATGTCAATGCCGTCGAAGCAAATGTAAAAACAATGAACGAGTTTCCATGCCACGACAATCAGGCCGCATGCATCTCTCCCCAAACGCCAAAGCAATGCAAAGCAGTAATTGAATCAAAAGCAACCTCTGATGCGGCACCGAGGAAAATGAGACCGGTGCGACATCCTTGAACAAGTCACTTACCGTTTGAGATGCGAGTAGTCCCTGAGAATGCTCGTCATATGAGTGTTGGTGGTCTTTCCACTTCGGCGTGGCTTCTTGGACTTCTTAGACGGCGCAATGACACGCGGACCAAGCACCTTGTTCTTGTTGGTGGGTGTGATACCGAACTTGTCCAATTCCTCCTTCACTACATTCACATCGGGAACCTTGATCTTGTCCCAAATCTTCTTGAACTCATCGTCGAAGTGTTCAATCAGGGACGGGTCGTTAGGCCACACCATCTTGGGATGGTCATCCTTCTTGTTTCGAGTCACAAGCAGTTTCCCCTCCTTCTCCATCTGATTGATCTCTTCTTCGACGGTGGGCCAGCCCTCCCTAAGTTCGCGAACACTCATACCCGCCGCAGTGGTCTGAGTTTGGAGATATTTCAGGAGTTGCTCCGAGTTTCGAATGTTGTGAGGTGGGCGGAATCTGAATGTGCCCTCACCGTTCGCGCCACTCGGGTCAAACTCAACTTTCTCGTGTATCTGAAGAATGCTCCGTAGAGCCTGCACGTAGGCCTGGTCATGAGCACGATGCTGGAGTGACAAGTATGAGATGATATCCGAGAACTTCAGCGCAATGTTCTTGTTCTTCATGTGCTCGATCGCAAACAGCACTTGCGTCATGATATCCTTGCCCGTGCCTGTGTTGGCCGGCTGAGAGTAGACAATATCCGGGTCATGGCGCTTCTTTTTGATCTCGGTAGACGATGACGGGGTCGGTGCGGACGATGGGACTTGGGAACTGCTAGCAGAGACCGGTTGGTTACTGACCACACGTCGCTGCGTGGGCATGCGGTTTGCCGACTCCACGACACTAGCGTTGAAGCTTTTCAGCTGATTTTGAAGATACGACATGGTTGCGACGAAGGATCGGAGATCACTGAGACTCAAGAGAAGAATGGAACGGAGCTGAGATGGCAAACGCTTGATTTGACCTTGATCGGGCTGGAAGATTCAAACAACTCTTGGTATATGTATCGTGAGTATTGCCTGAGAGAACTGAAGACAACAAACCCGAAAAGAGCTGCGTAGATAATGAGGACAGCCTAGTCAAGCAGTTAAGCTTCGAGGAGAGTGGCTATTAAAAGATTGAAGGCCAGACAAAGAATGTCACGTGCCGAAGCTCAGCAACCCAAAGCGCGGAAATGGATCTCAGACGCCCTTGAAGTCACCTCACCACCATTTCTTCCAATTACCATTTCATTCAATTCTTCGTCTTCTCGACTTAGAAGACACGCATTTTGTTTGTTCACATCGTCATGACCTGAGGTCCTTCGGCCAGCGCTGTGTGTACTTGTCTGTGAACAGTACACGGCGCGCCCGTCCTCGAGGACCCAGCTCTAGCTCGCGTCGCTCATACTTGCTTTTCTTGATTTATCCGCCACGACAGCTCTGTGCTGTTGCTCGTTCGACAACATGGCTGAAACTGCCATCCATCTACCCTACCTATCGTCTCACTATGCGCTTCCAGAATCGACCCTCACGACCTTACGGCAGGCCCCAACTGTGGAACTTGTCAATCAACTTTTAGAATCAATCAATAATAAGGCTCATGAATACGATGAGCTCAAGTCTGACAAGCTTCGCTTGGAGGTAGAGCTTGAGAATTCCGTGCGCAGCAATGAGTCGAAAGTCAAGGTTCTGAAAGTCAGTGTTGAGAAGGGACACGCAGAAGTCGCCGATTTGAGGAAAAAGCTGCATGAAGCTGGTATATATCTCTATCTTTTGTTCCTACTGACGAGCTCCCTTCTAACATCGAATAGAAACTACCCGTTCCTCACTCGAGACGGAGATCTCTACACTGAAATCCTCGTCCACGTCTAACGAATCCGAAACCACGTCTTTGAAAGCGCGTATTTCGTCTCTGGAGGCATCCAACAGAGACACATTGGGCCTGCTGGAATCGAAATCTGCGGCCTACGACAAATTGGCCGAGGAGCTCTCGCTTCAACACAAGAAGACCATCGAATTACGACGTGAACTCTCCACCGTGGAACAGAGTCTCCAAAGTGCCAATGCGGCATCTGCCAGCGCCCGCTTCCGCGAACAGAGCCTTCAACAAGAATTGGATCTCACCAAGAAGAACAACGAATGGTTCGAGACCGAACTCAAGACGAAATCCGCGGAATACATCAAGTTTCGCAAAGAAAAAGGTGCTCGGATCTCTGAGCTTCAGCGAGAGAATGAAGAGGCAAATTCGACAATTGACTCTCTTCGCCGAAGTGAGAACTCGCTCAAGAGTCGTCTGGACGAAACAGAGCAGCGATACGAAACCTCTCTGGCTAGCATTCATCAATTGAAAGAGGAGGCCATCCAAGCAACCGAATCCTTCCGCATTGAACTTGACAGCTCTAACCGATTGGCCGAGCTACAAGGATCTGCTGCCCAGACAGCCAAGCAACGGGTGCAAGAATGCCAACTTGCTCTCGAAAAGACAAAGGATGACGCAGCACAGGAAATTTCGCGCCTCCGTGTGGAGCTTGAGACGGAGTCCAACGACAAGGGAGCTGCGGAGCGCCGAATTGGCGAGCTCGAGGCACTTGTTGGCCAGCTTGAGTCTGAACCTGCTAGAGGAAGATCAGCAAGCCCCGCTGTCTCTCTCAATGGAGGTGCACCCAGTACACCTCTGCGATCAAGCATCATGCGTGCTGGCACTCCTACTGGCTCGTTCTCACCCCGCGCGTCTCGTGGTAAGGGTGGAATGAATGTTACCCAGATGTACTCCGAGTACGACAGAATGCGCACCGCTCTTGCAGCTGAGCAGAGAACCTGCCAGGAACTCCGCAATACCGTTGATGAGATGGTTCTTGAACTTGATTCAACCAGACCTGAAATTGAGGAGGGACGAGCAGAACAAACCCGTCTCGACCACGCTGTAGTGGAGATGTCTACTCTCCTTGAAACGGCCGGGAAGGAGCGGGATAACGCCCTCAAGGAAGCCAGGAAATGGCAAGGTCAAGTCGAGGGCTTGGCTCGTGAGGGCGACATCCTACGTCAGCAACTTCGCGATCTGAGCGCTGAAGTCAAGGTTCTTGTCCTGGAGGTTGCTGTCGCAAAACATGGCGAAGAATACGACCGCGAGGAGCTCGAGAAAATCGCTCGGGGTGAAGTCGAAGAGTCGGCGAAGGATCTCAATGAAACTGGCCGCTTTATCAGCAAGCACCTCACAACTTTCAAGGATCTTCATGAACTCCAGGAGCAGAACCACACTCTCCGACGTATGTTGAGAGAACTTGGTGACAAACAGGAGGGTGAAGAGGCACAAGCCAAAGAAGCTACGCGACGGGCAGAACTTGACGAGTTGAAGGAGTTGCGGATCCGCGCGCAAACAAACCGCGATGAGATTACGAACCTCAGCGCACAGATGCAGAGTTACGTTAAGGAGCGCGACACATTCCGCAGTATGCTCATGCACCGAAAGCCAACCGTTGACGAACAGTCTGTCTTCTCGCAGTCCATGCCTCTTGGTGCTGCTCCTCAGGGAGGTATGGATACCTCAGGACCTGACTACGCTGAGTTGCTCCGCAAAGTCCAAGCCCATTTCGATACTTTCCGTGAAGAAACCACGACAGACCACAAAGCACTGCGCCAGCAGGTCAATGAGCTATCGCGTAAGAACAGTGAGCTTATGTCTGACATCAGTCGGTCAAGCAGCCAGCTTGCTGCTGCTTCTCAACGCGCGGAGCTTCTGCAGAGTAACTTCAATATGCTCAAGAATGAGAATACCGAGATCCAAAAGCGTTATTCTGCTCTCTTCGAGAATGCTAACCGACAAGATCTCCGCACTCAGCAAGCTGCCGAAGACCTTGTGGAGGCTAAGGGTCTTGTTGAGAGCCTTCAGAGAGAAAATGCCAACCTGAAGGCCGAGAAGGATCTTTGGAAGAATATCGAGAAGAGGCTCATTGATGATACCGAGAATTTGCGGAACGAGCGCAGTCGTCTGGACTCATTGAACGCAAATCTTCAAACTATTCTCAACGAGCGTGAACACACCGACTCTGAGAGCCGACGCCGACTCCAGGCCAGCGTCGAGTCGCTCGAAACCGAACTGCAATCAACAAAGCGTAAGCTCAATGATGAAGTGGAGGAATCCAAGAAGGCTAGCATGCGCCGAGAGTATGAGCAAGAGACATCACAAAAACGAATTGACGATTTGGTCACTAGCTTGAGCGCTGTCCGCGAAGAGCTAGTTGCCGCCAAGACCACTCGGGATCACCTCCAATCCCGTGTGGATGAGCTCGCGGTTGAGCTGAAAAGTGCCGAAGAACGTCTGCAAGTCTTGAACTCGAGACCAAGCGTATCTGCTGGTACCACCGAGGGACCTACCGAGGGTCAGGAGTCTGGCGAAGGAAGCGGCCTTTCACGGGAGCAGGAACTTTCAATTGAAGTTTCCGAACTGAAGCGCGACCTGGAGTTGGCCAAGGGTGAACTCGAACACGCCAAGCAATTGGCTGAGGATTACCAGGCCATCAGCCAAGCTAGTGAAGAACGTCTTGAGTCAGCCACAGAGACACAGGATCAATACCGCGAAGAGACCGATCGTCTTGTTGAGGAGAAGAACGCTAAGATTCAAGACCTCGACACTCGCATTGAAGAGATCTCAGCTGAACTGTCCGCCTCCAATGCTGAAATGACCAAGCTCCGTGAAGAGCAAGCGGAGGCGACGCGTCGCCTGGAAGAGCAGAAGGCCAACTTCGAGTCGGAGATTACTCGCCTCAAGGCTGACAATGAACGACATGTCACGGCTGGACAGTACCATCAGGAGGATCTGAATGCCCAGGCCGAAATCGCCAAGCATGCTCAACAGAACTACGAAACTGAGCTTGTTAAGCACGCCGAGGCAGCGAAGAATCTACAGGTTGTTCGTGCAGAGAGTAACAAGCTCAGGCTCGACATCGCTGAGCTGCGAACCCAATCCGAAGGCTACAAAACGGATCTGTCTCAGAAGGAGGAAAGCTGGGCGGAGCAACGAGCAACGTACGAGGGTGAACTCTCTGAACTGCAGAAGCGTCGGGAGGAGGTTCTCCACCAGAATTCTGTGCTTCACACCCAGCTGGAGAATATCACCAGCCAGATTTCGTCCCTGCAGAAGGACCGAATGAATGTTTCGGATGATGAGCAGGAGGGCGACCAGGGGGCCCCCAATCTCGAGGGCCTCCAGGAGGTCATCAAGTTCCTGCGGCGTGAGAAGGAAATTGTGGAGGTCCAGTACCACCTTTCCACCCAGGAAAGCAAGCGACTAAACCAACAACTCGACTACACGCAGTCGCAGCTTGATGAGACCCGCCTCAAGCTTGAACAGCAGCGCCGTGCTGCGGCTGATAGTGACCACAACGCGTTGAATCATAGCAAGCTGTTGGACACTATCAACGAGCTCAACGTTTTCCGTGAAAGCAACGCCACTCTCAGAAACCAACTGAAACAGACCGAAGCCGTGCGTGATCAAAAGATCACCCGTGAGAATGAGCTGGTCCAGGAGATTGAACCCCTCAAGACCAGGATCCACGAGTTGGAGAGCCAGATTGAAGCCAAGGATGGAGAAATGCAGCTTCTACAGGCCGATCGTGATCGATACCAACAGCGTATCCAGAACATCCTTCAAAAGTACGACCGTGTTGATCCTACTGAAATGCAAGAGTTGAAGGAGAAGCTCACGAGCCTCGAAAACGAAAAGACCGAGGCTGTGTCCGCGCGGGAAGCTCTCCAAACCCAGATCGAGTCACTTCAGGCTCAAATCGCCGAGTTCCCAGGGCAGCTCAAGCAGAATTCCGATGATCGCGCCAATGAATTGCGATCCAAGCTCACAGAGCAATTCAAGGCACGCTCTAAGGACCTTAGCGCGCGCGTTAAGGCCAAGCAAGATGAGCTCAATGTGGCGTTGCAGGAGAAAGAGGTCATCCAAACGGAACTTCAGACTACAAAGAACGAATTGGAGGCACTGAAGACCAAGGTGGCGGAGGTGCCAGCCAATGTGTCACCTGAGCCTGCACCTGCACCTGCACCTGCCGCTGCTCCTGCTCCTGCTCCTACTCCTACTACAGAAGAAGAAACCCCCGTCAACGCTACCCCGGCTTCGCAATTCCCAACTGCGACCGTCGAAATCCCTGGTCCTGGTGACGCTCAAAAGATACAAGCCCTTGAACAGAAGATCCAGAGACTCGAGGCAGCTCTTGCCGAGAAGAATGGACTTCTGGCGACCCAGACCAGCGAACAAGATGCGAAGATCAAAGAACGCGCGGACCGCCTCAAGGATATGTACAACTCTAAGTTGAACGAGGTCAAGGCTGCTCACCGTCAAGAAATTGAGAAACTGTCCGCTGGTGAACAACCCACACCTGGAACACCAGGTGCGGGCCCGGATGCAACCCCTGCAACGCCGTCAAAACCGTTTGAGCTTGCCGGATTTACTATTCCCGAGTTGACAGACGCCCAAGCAAGAGAGCTGGTCGCGAAGCATGAGACTATTCGCACCATCGTCCGCAACAACATTCGTGGTGGAGTAGCGCGCGAGCAACAAAAACTCCAACAAGAAGCCCAAGCCTCTGGTGTCAATGAAGCCGCACTGGCTGGATTGCAACAGAAGTCGACTGAGGAAAGGGAGGCCTTGATCAAGGCCCATGAGAATGAAATGAAGGAGAAGGTCAGCTCAGCTGTCGAACTTGTCGAAAAGAAAACAGCTGCCCGTCTCAGCATGCTTGACACCAGATTCCGCACTGCGAATGCCAAGATTGATGTGGTATCAAAGGCTGCCACGGAAACTCCTCAAAAGCCCGTTGTGGAAGTATGGGAAATTGCAAAGACTGCTCGCCCTGCACCGGTCCCGGTCCCCGCTGCTAAGCCGCCCGTCCCAACAGCAACCCCAGTCCAACCTGTTGCTCCCACCCCAACTCTAGCTGCGCCGCAAGTCCCAGTTCCAGCTCCCTCAGCCCCAGTTCCTGCTCCGGCCCCTGCAGTGGCCTCTGTTCCTGCGGCACCAGCCCTGAATGTTCCAACAGGGCAAGTCGCGCCTCCCACTGCGCCTGCCGAACCTGCTACCCCTCAGCAAGGTGAGGCACAGCCCACAGCGCCAGCCAATCCGTTCGGCCAAACCCAGCAAAACGATCAAACCCAGCAGGCCTCTTCTCTCCCCAGCAAACCTCCCGCTGGAAACCCACCTGGCCTGATGCGAGCTCTTCAATCAGGGCTTCCTATTGCACGAGGCGGGCGTGGTGGACGCGGCGGTGGCCAGCAATTCGGCCATCAGCAACATGACCAACAACAGCAGCAAGGTCACGGTCAGGGCCAAAACCAGCGCGGCCCAGGCCTTCAGCGAGGCCGCGGCGGTCGTGGTGGACAAGGTCGCGGTGGTAACCAAAATCAAAATAACGTTGCCCAGGCTCAGAGCCCCACTGCCAACCGTGGGAATCTGAATGCTTCGGCCCGTCAGTTCATTCCGGGAGGCAACAAGCGCTCTCGTGATGATGGCCCCGACACTACCACCGAGGGTGGAAGTGGTGGAAAGAGACAGCGAGGCGGTGGTGGCCCGCAACCTCGTGGCGGAGGCTCTTCTTAAGCAGCAATCGTCGTTTCATGCTTTTCTATTCCATTAATGTATTCTCGATCTCATTGACAAATGCGGCGTGGACCCGTTCATGAATGGGTTTCTACGTCTACTTATGCCATATGGCGTATTGCTTTTCATGTTTTACCCTGCTACGCAGAAAGCAGTTTTGATTTCTTTTGTTTTGTATGTATCTATTGAATGTGTGGCGTTCTTATGGGTTGCTATTCCTTACTCTCAACTGATAAAGGTTCAAGTGCAAGTATCTGGTGTACCACCAATATAACCACCGAAGATAGAGTAACCATTGTAAACGAAAACTGGGTATAAGCTGCTAGAAGACAAGAATGTATCCAAGAAATGGTTCGACACAGAAGAACGCAAGTTCAAAATAACAAGAATATCGACACGAAAGCATCTTGAAATCACTTCTTCCTCCCCCCAGGAGCAGGAATAAGCATTCTCCCAAGTACCTCCCTCTCCTTTTGCAAAACCATCAACCTCGCATCCTCAATAACCTTCCCCGCTGGCGCAGGACCAGGAAGAGGCGTCTGCGCAACCTGCGCCGCACCCACAACAGCCGGACTCATCTCCTTCACACCACGAGCTCTCTTCCTCCGCATACCCGGGCCCTGTCCATAGACAACAACCCACTCCGCAACAGATCCACCAACGGCAATTTCACACCCAGAACACACCTTCGAGTGCGCACCGATATCCGCGTCGCGACGAATCGTCGCCAGAGCCTCGATTGTAGCAGAAGAATGAATATGAGCACCGGGTTCAACCGTCGCCAACGGCCCAACAGTAACGAAGTATGAGATCCGCGTAGATATTTCTTTCCTAGGCTCGGGCGTCGACCCCCCAGATTCCGTGGGTGTTGTGCTTGCCGGTCTGGACGGTGACGGTGAGCGAGATGAGCTTGGCGGAGCGCCGATTACTGCTTTCTCGCTGATTATACAGCCGTCTTCGACGACGATTGGGCCTTCGTATGCGTAGAATTTCGCGCGCGGGTGGATGACTGTTCCTGCGCCGATGGTGACGGGATGTCGGCCTTGGAAGACGACGGTGTCTGCGATTGTGGCTGTTGGGTCGGCTTTTAGGGGGGCTTTTGGTGGGCCGGAGCTGTGGGAGGAGGAGGAGGAGGAACGGTGGGTATTTGTTGGAGGTTTGAGGGTCGCCATTTTGGTGATTTGTGTTGCAGGAGATGTGTTTTTGGGAGATCTATGATCGCAGGGTGTCACTGTTTTGGAGCTAAATCGCGCCGCTTTTTGGGGTACGTCTCTTAGTCAGCTCCATCAAAGGTTGGAATGCTTGGGCAGCCGGCATGGATCCATCTATGGATAGATAGATCAAGGTATAAGATGCAGTTTCAAATATTGGCATACTCCATAGGTATAGAACGATACAGCATAGGAAAATGCATTCGTGATATACTCCAAGTCGGGGTATCTAAAATCTAAAGCCAAGTCTAAAGCGCCCCATCCCCCAACGTAGGAAACATCAGATAAGACAGCCAAGGACTCTCATGATTCCTCTACAGTCTCTGCCTTGATACCGTTACGCTTCCTCCAAGCTCTAACGCCCCGGTCGACCTCATCTCTCGTCATCCCATCGCGCACCAAGCAAAATGTGACACCCAACTCCGTCTCCACGTTCCGGTTCCGCGCCTCATCATCGAAGAACAGCATATCCTCATAGAAAACAGTGCTTGTCTGTTGAATTTTTGAGAAATGCGATGTCTTATTTCCTGGGTAGATCTGGATAAAATCAAAGTAATCGAGGGCGCGGATGGTCTTAGCGTTCGCGGCGGGGTTATCGGAGAAAGTGGGGATGATATGTAGGGATTTGAGCATGTCGCGCGCTAGATCAGGGGCCTGGGTTCGAGATGCAAGGGCCAGTGGAATCGAGCGATGCTTGCAGGCGTAGACTATCGATGAAACTGCCGGGTAGAAGGCAAAGGATTCTCCCCATCTAGTTGAGATAAGGAATGCGGGGTTAGAAATCGGACTGGTTTCGAAAGGATCAGATGTCAACGGGGGATTCTTACCGGTCAACGGCACGGGAGTTATTGTCCCGTGGCTTGACAGGGGCGCTGACATGTGTGTCGACCCAGAACGGCCACAAGGTATAGTCCAGGTCGAAAGCGATCAATTTTGGGAGTGCGAGACCGTCGGTGAAGGTTTCGGGGGCCACAGAGGAATCCTCCAAAGGCTGGGTGTTTTGGCGCTTAGCTCGGACCATGTTTGGTACAAAGAACACGCGAAGAATCAAAAGGAACTTTGGAGGAATTCGAGAAGGAAATGAACCATGGAAGAAGCGACGGAGGATGAGCCAGGGCTGGACTGGCACGTGAAATATGATACGGGTGACGATTGCGTCCAGTTGGGAAATATTTCTTATCGATAAAGTGGGACAGGGCGAAGTATACAACCAGGATGCGACCTACTGATGAGTTAGCAGACAATATCATTTCAGCCAACCATCTAGACAACGGACAAGCTCACAATAATTAGGGGTAGCACACTTTCATGCGTATAAACTGGGTGTCTCGCATCAGACGACAGACAGGTCCAATCAGTGGTACATAGACCAACCATCGCGGGGATTGTATCCTCTAACCGGCCCCTGTATTTTTGTTTCTGAAAAAAAAAAAAAAATCCAGGGGCCGGTTAGTAGCAAACCAGTTGAGGACAACCTATAGGTAGAGGGATGTGACAGCACAATATCTCTGTTGACATAGCGGAACTCCATGACAACAACGTAACCCAAGGGGCATCGCATGATGGCTTTCTTCTCCAAACACCCGGGCCAGCCGAATGTTTAATGAAAAAAAGGACTTATTAACCGGGGGCAGTAAGTACAACAAGGCATGTGAAAGCACAAACGCCAAGCCAGTAATTCCAGAATACGAAGCGTGGAAGACAGCGCGGAAGCTGCGGGAGTGGATGCGGAAGTGGAAGTGGAAGAGACGGAAGCTTCGAAGACAAAAGATGCGAAAGTAAAAGCGGGCGTAGAAGAGACGGAATGCAGAGCGGATATAAATGGGGCGGAACGGAGATAAAAGGCACGTGCACTCCGCTCGTATTCGGATCAAGAATACGAGCGGAGTGCATATAGATAGTATGGAATCCATGAAGCTTTCTTCTCCAAACACCCGGACAAGCCGAATAATTGATGAAAAAAGGAGTCGCGTCAACCGGGGTCAGTGTAAGCCCAGTGACACAGTGTAACGAGGCGTATGCAAGCACAGAGGCCAAGTCACGAGTGTTCAAAAATTGTGGGAAAAGAAAAGGAGGAAGAAGCCCTGCCTCGGACGAAGGGGAAGCAAGTCCTCCTAGGCCCCAATTGGGACCCCCAGCTGGTCAGAGCTAGCAACGACTCTGGGAAGAAGAAGAAAAGAAGAAGAAGAGCTTCCGGGGGGGGGGAGGCCCCGTTTTATATCCCCAAGGCGGCAGCGGACCGGGGCGGAGTATCGGATTTTGCTGGGTGGTACTGCCGCTGACGGGCACGTGCTCCGGGCACGTGTGCTGGTGATGGGCACGTGCTCCGGGCACGGGTCAGGCGGTTGATTCTCCAACAAGCTATTGAGACTCCCAGTTAATTTGTAGTGCCTATCGATCAATATTCAATCGGGATTGTTCAGATGGCCTTATTAACCTGGTATTTAGACTTGACGAAAACCTGGATCATCCATGGCAGCAATATAGATAGTACACCACCGATGTAGTTGGCCTACGGCGTTGACCTACGGGGTGGCTTTACTTATATGTTGTAATGTGTTTCATTGTAAGAAAACATTTCATTCGGGCTGCTTGAAGCCAATGGAATTTGACAATGGTGTTCTTCTTCTTTCGTTCTTTTGCAACGACACAAAGGAAAAATGTTTTCTGCAGGCGTAGCAAAGAAGCTCAAAGCTGTGGTGTCCTGATCAAGATATAGATAGATTAGACAACCGTAGGGTTTCCTCCTAATACCTGCAGTGTCATCTTTGTATAGATATAATTCATTCCGTACTTGAAAGAAACCATCCTCATACACCCAAACGCAGCGGCAAATGTAGCCTAGCGTTCGTCAGTAACGTTTGTAATGGATAGTCATTCAAAAGATACTTACTTTGGAAATTCTGTGTTCACTAGGGTGCATCAACAATAAGTAGTGTGGTACTGTTAGGCTTCGTCGGGTTATGTAGAGAGTTTCCATTTGCAAGGGAAAAGGCTGCTTAAATGGTATCTAAGCAGCCTTTCTGGTTGTCTGTTTAGATTAACATGACATCCCTTAATAGCCTACACAAACCTTACATGTCTTTGTCGAACCTCAGCTAGTAGAATATAAATTGATTGATTGAAGAGTTGAGAAATCAGGGTGATACCCTACGGTATTTATGATCGTGATTTTGCCATGAAGATCGCTAAATGACTTTACAGGGACAAGGGGACAAAGACCTGAAAACCACAAAGGTCTACAACGGGGGCAAAGAGAGATTTGTCAAGCTGCATACTACCAATGCATCAATTGACAGATGGAAGGTAATGCATATCTAGGCCAGCATGCTGCGAGCACTCCTGATGGAATCTCGCCTGCTTGCACTGGCGCTGTAGCCAACGATAATAGAAAATGGAAGTTTCCGCTTTTCTCAGTCTTGGTATTTGGGGTGGGTGCGTAGGCTGCAGTTATGGAACTTCTCCAACACAGAGTTATGGGTGTGAACTGCGAAGGTCTGATGAAGGCGTTGGCAAGCGATGTGAAGTTGTGAACGCTAGGCACGGTTTTGATGTAGATTCCAAAAGCACTTGGACTGTAGCATGAGGACACAAAAGCAGGTAGCAAGACTTACCAGTCCACTTGGAGCCATTGGGGTTTCGCAAGTCTTGGGTAGACCTTAAAAAAGCCCACGGAACTAATGGGGCCCCATAATGGGCCTCCATTATGAACCAAACAATACAAATATACCAATTCTATCGTAGCTATATAGTTAATGCATTTTCCTAGTTTTTTGTGGATTTCAAATTACATACATATTATCATCGTCTCTTCGCGTTCTCTTTGGGAGATGTAAATAAGAATCAAATTTGATCTTTATCAAGCTTTAGTTACATTTTTATAAGAGGTGCTTATCTTTGTTAAGGTTTTATAAAGTAAATAGAGGTACTATAAGTATTACTATAGAGAAAGCGATCAATTCCCTCTAGATAATATATATATCTCTCTCTTTATGCTGATTGTTACGAGCCAAGTCTTTATGGTTGAAAGAGTGCATTAAACAAGAAAAGCAAAGATAGAGAGAAGAGAGAGAGATCCAGAGAGAGATCCAGAGGGGTTGATATAGTAGCTGGATCTCTGCAGGCAAACAATGCAAACAATGACCCTTTCCCAATCAGGCTTAGTAGCACTTGCCTAATTAGGCATGATAGCATCTTTCAACAAAGAACAAAGAAGAAGGCAAACAAACAAAGAACGATCTTGACATGTGATGAGCATGTGAATAAGCATGTGATAATTGTCGATCGTGACACTGATATCCAGTAATTCTCCTAGGTGCGAATTCGTGGTCCACAGGTCAAATTGGAACTTTTTAGGGTGATTTTATATAAAATCTAGCATTATAATACTGAATGTCACGGTCTACAATCTCACATGCTCTGGCATATGTCAAGGATTGTTAGACTGTTTATCTTGTTTGCTCTATAAAGATCATTTACTATATGAACCCCCAGGATCTCTCTCTCATCTCTCTCTTTATTCTTCTCTATCTTTGCTTTTTTAGTTGGAATGCACTCTTTCCTAATTGATCGGCCTGGCATTGACACTAAAATCTGTATAATGTTCACTTAATTCCCACTTCTTACTATAATAATATAATAATAATGTATATATAGGTTGGTACATACGTAAAATACAGCCATTAATCAGCTACTTTACGCTTGCTAAGACTGTATTTATGCACAGAAATGGGCTATCTTGAGGTCTAGTCTTGGGGGTGTACCTGAGTGCGGTGGGCCATGAACCTATGTTGTCTTTTGCTGGCAATGGAGTGAGGTTTGAGAGGGAGTTTGGGACTGAGTGTGGGACGAAGTGTGGGACGAGCTCTGAGAGCTTCAGTTTGGCGAAGCTACTAGGTGAAGAAACATCTCGTAATGTGGACTGTAGGTGAGAGAAGTTATCTGCAGAAAGATGCGGGTTACTGATCCCGTGTGTGACAAATTGTGGGGATTATCGTGTCGAGAAGCAGATTGTATTAGGGATAATGGCACGTACGTGAGAGTAGGTGGGTGGTATAGCTAGATATCACATCGACAGGAGGGATCAACTAAAATTTCTTCTCCAATTACCCGGGCAAGCCGAATATTTGATGAAAAAATGAGTCGCGTCAACCGGGGGCAGTGTAAGCCCAGTGACACAGTGCAACGAGGCGTATGTAAACATAGAGGCCAAGTCACGAGTGTTAAAAATTAGATTAATCGGAGCCCTACAAGGTAGGGCTATCAGCGATTAGACTGATAAGAACAGATTACTACACTTGATCAAAGCCAGGAGGCAAAGAAAAGCTGGGGAAGAAAAAAGAAGAGGATCCGGGGGCTT
>LACB01000274.1:0-36794 GCA_030142185.1 Penicillium thymicola
AAGTACGGCTGAGCGGACGGGAAGCCCTGTTTTCCACACCCTGTGGTCGTATGTACTAGATTTCGGAGAAGGAGCATTATAGAGACCAATTCATTAAGAATCAATTACCTAGGTAGGCGTTCGGAGTTGTGCGGAGTTGTGCGAGCGGGGCGAGAACGGTGCACGTGCGCTATAGATAGATTCTCACCCAAGCCGTGAGACACATTGCACTGACCTGTTCCACGCTAAGGCGGTGCTTACCCGACTACCAGCTACATACAAGTCTATTACTCTATTACTCTACACGGTTAATTCTCGAGGATCCTTGAATACTAAGTGGCAAGAAAATCTGTCTTATAGTGAGTGTGGGTAATAAGAGGTAAGAACGAATTATGAACAAATTAAGAACGAGGTACGGCGAACTCCGTACAAACGGGGTAAAAGGGCTAGGTGAGACGAGATTTAATATATAAACCGGGGCGGATAAAGCGGAAATACTATGTTACATATTGGCCATATATAACTCTTGTTGGATTTAACCTGATTGGTTCATTTCGAGATCCCACTAACCAAAAATATCGTGGATTAATATGGGGAAAAGTTACAGGAAAATTTACTACTAGATCATAACAAAACCCTCGGTTCCTGTTTAGTGTTAGGGGGTCCATATCCCAGTCTGACAAATCTCCTAGGGGATGTCGATTTGTCGAGACTCCCTGTAACATTTGTATATATACTATTGTCTTCAAATCAGGTTCATCGGGTCACTCCTTTTTTAGTCATCTAAACGAATCCGGGCATGGCTCTTCCGTCCATTATCCTCAGCATCCATTATAGGCTGGTACAATGTGTGAGGGAACCTAACATTTGTGTATGCTTCGATTGAAACCAACTAGTACTCCAGGGCATTTAGAACAACCCGGGCCTATAACCGTGGGAAAAAGGATACAGCCAATTTTACCACTAAACCATAACAAAAGCCTCGGTTCCTGTTTAAGGCCTAGTGGGGGGTCATATCCCTGTCTGGGATTACTCATTGACTCGGGGAGTGACGAGAGAGGGGCCATATAAAATCGACATTTCCCTGTCTCAGTCTTTTCTGTCTCATTTTCTTACTTGGTTCTCGCCCTGATAAACTTCACAATGAGTGAATTACCCGACTACGTGCTTGATCCAGATGCTGTCCTTAAAGACATCAGTGCAGCCTGGCGCCATGGCAATGCTCCGGATTACTCCAAGACAAGAGCCTTTTATGAAAAGAGTACATCCCCTCTTGTTCCTAACCATCTGAATTCTATTATCTATTACTTACATCATACAGCTAAGACAATGACCCACGAACCCGGCAGTCTCCCTTTCCTAGTCGAAAATCTCGTGAAGAACTGGGAAATCGAGGCCTCATTCAAGACAAACCTATCCGACTGGCGTACCATAGATCACGACGTATACACAGTTTCCGTGAATGGTGGCGAAAGACGAACAGGTCACCATATGTTAGAAGTGGGGACCTATAATGCTCTCCTCACCGCGAGCCAGTATTATGATCCTGCACACAACAATTTCAACGATTCGCACAAGTCATTTAAGCGGATGATGCCAACGTTTGCTTGGGAGGTACTTGAAGTATACTCTGGTCCTCCCGTTGTTGCCTTTCGGTGGAGACATTGGGGCGAGATGAAGAACGATTACGTGGGATACAATAGGTACCTGGTCACTACTTTCCACGCTCATTTGGTTTTATGCTTACAATACTAGCTCCTCTGAGAAGGTCAAGGTCGAAGCGCACGGTGGCCCGATTGACATTGAAGGAGTTACAGTGGCCAAGGTCAATGATAAACTACAGGTACAGAGTCTTGATATCTGGTATGACCCTATGGCAATGTTTCGCCAAATCAGCAAAGAGGACCAGATTAGCGGCGAGAGTAGCAGTAGTGGGTGTCCGTTTGGGCAGGGTTAGCAACTTACCCAAATGTGACAAATTCCACTGTCATTGAGCTGTGAAGTGTCATGGGAAACGCCAATGTATAAACGATACGCTAGCTGTCACGTATGGTTCCCGTCCTCCCAGTTTCCACAGATGCGCGGATAACCGTTGCGGAATTGGAAAGCCTTCGTATGTGCCAATAACTAATAGTATCATGTTAGTTAATAGTGTTATGTGCATAACTGTATAACGAGGTAGGCTCGGCTCTTAGGAAGTGACCCGTATAGCGTTCTCGTGTGCTTGTATATAGTTGGCAGCGTATCATCCTACGAAGCTGACCGCCATTGTAGGACTCTCCATTCTCTGCGAGTTTAATATTGAAGTGACCGGTGCACTTATAACCGATGTATTAAAAGCAGGCTGGGGACGGTTCTTAAAGATTTTCTTCGACCATACGATGGATATTAGTCTTATGGAATATAGTGAACATAGCAGACCAGCAAGAGGACTATTAGGCCCTACTAGTGTTAGTCGAGCATGTGAACTCGGATGAATTGGACCTGCTGGAAGCAAGGGTTATCATCGACAATACACTTTTGAACGCGGAGTGAGCATCTTCACTTTCGTCAATTAACCTGTTCAGGAAAGATAGTTGCCTCGGTAGCTAATGAATCTAGTAGCACAGTGCCTCATGAAATATGTCTTTCCTCTGGTCTTTTTAGATGTTATATAGATATTTTCTCCTTTTTCTTAATTTGTTAGAAACGAGCTATAACCGGCTTAATTTGTGAAAGGGAACTTTCTTATATATAACTTTCGATACCTTAACTTCTGATATCTCGGTTCCTGCAATATCAACTTTTATAGTTGATCAAAGCTTATGAAATGTTTTCCAAGCAAAATACGATATGGCGTATTAGTGGCTATACGCAGTGACCTTAAGTTCAGTCCAGGGCGCAGATTTCACAGAAGCCCGTTCTCAGAACCCAACCTTGGAAGCTACAATTCATGTTAGTGAACGTAGGTTTGTACCCTAGGAATGAGTCATACAGACGTTCAGACTCCACTTGATCCCCTTTCCTAACGGAGTGCTAAGAAACTGCGTAGATGAACCTTGCTGCCTGGATTGTATAGACAATTCACCTGTAGCTCATACCGGGGTCCGTAATTCTCATTAGGAGGGTCATCTCTCCATGTCCCTCAGCCTTTGTCTTTTTGTTGGAACTTGAGCCCTAACCAGCCCTTCTCCAGGTTTGTAGGATTAAAAGGTAACAAGAGATGCTCGTTTGAACAAGTGTGCTATAAAGATCCAGAATCTAGGACTCAGTCAATGCCGATACGAGGCGTGATGTCGTAGTTCTTGTCCGTCAATTTCTTGTATGCTATTAACTCTTGGGGAATCTGCTTCCAAATTTGGTAGTTCCAGCTTTGGCAGCGATACTTGATGCAAGCATAGGAGACTCCCTCGTCACTCACGTCAAAATGAGAAAAATGAGAGGGAATATAAGAAGCATTTGAAGATGATGCCTCTATCGCTACAGGCTTACGGAAGATATATATGAAGACAGAGGGAAGAAAGTAAAGAAAGGAAGGAGGATTATTTATATAGAAGGAATAATATAGAAGCATGGAATAATCTAATAATATCACCAGTCTTGGCCTTGTAACGAAGAAATATCGGATTATTGTATTAAATTACTATGTAAAATGATATGTATAAGCCACGTACAGAAAAAGCATGGAGTCACATAGTAAAAAGCAACAGAAGTTGGGTCCGTCGGGAAACCCAAAAGAGTCAACTGAATTTTTCAACTCCATTTCCTCGGCACACCCCTCCGCAAATGACCCCATGGTGATTTGCCAGAGTAAGTCAGTTCTGATGGGAAGAGGTCGCTAGTGTCCCTGCATCCAGACGCATAGCCTTAGTTTTTCTCCGGAGCCCTAGAAATTAGTACATTCCCGCGGTCCACTCTTTCAAATCGGAAGAATGTACTGTATATACCATCGCCAGTGGTTGGGGACGTCCACGAATAATGGCGTTGACTAGAGACCAGTTTCCAGCCTTGAGGCTCTCCGAAGGCCTCCATGTTACCAAGGTGGTTGATGGAGTGCATATGAGACAGGCCCTTCTCATGGAGATGCTCGTTGTAAGAGTCCGGGATCTCATCAACCGAAACAGTTATGGATTTGTTGGCAATAATGAAGCATTGGACAAAAAAACTTGCAAATTCTTCTGGAGAAAGAAAGTGCAGTGCGCCGAAAGATACGACATGGTCAACCTCGCCATGTCGGTAATACTGAAGTAAACAAGTCTGTAATCTAGAAACGTCGACTTGATCATAAACGCCTGTTTTCCGGCACAAGTCCACCATGCCGGGAGAAAGATCAAACCCAATTAAACTTCCTACCCTTTCGGCATTTCTGAATCCGTTTTCGGCCAGCAGACGGCCGAAGAAGCCTGTGCCGCAAGCCAGGTCTAAAACGGTTCCTTGAAAGTCATAGTTCTCTACCAAATGCCGAAAGTTTTCTTTGTCCTGACTGTTTGTCTGGCCCTGATCGTCGTACTCCGGGGCTACCTCGTCGTAGGCAGTGGCGACTTTGATGCACTCCTTCTGGCGGACGTCATGACGGGCATAATAGTTGGCAATGAAGACATTGACCGCAGCAGGGAGACCCCCAGGAAGACTCTCAATAAGAAGATCCTGCAAATCATTTCTGGTTTGCAGGAAAGTCATAGCTTGGGAGTTGACAATTGTAACGAAGACCCCCATTTCGCCATTGACGCGAAGATTCACTTCGCATCCCATATGACTGCCACGGAACATGCCAGCTTCAAAAGCTTCCAGAGCCGCATGCTGAAGACTTTGGAAAAGTATCGGATTGTCTTCCCGATTGACAAGTTCTTTGCATGGCTTAAGGTCGGATCCGGCACCAGAAGTGTGGAAGCGTTTCCTCCCGGAGAGTGTCTTAACGCAGGGATGCAAGGCAACTGCAGAATCCCCCAGCTCAATGACAGTGACTGTATATTCGTCTCCGTCAATAAACTCCTGGATGACAATGTCATCGCTATACCGGTCGATAAGGTCGTGCAATTCGGCAGAAGCCGTAGGCCCACAGGCATCAATTCTTCGCCCTCCGGATGAACTCAGCTGCTTGTCAAGTTGGCAAAGGACATCCCGGAGCTCCCTCTCGTCATGGCAGACGTAGTTCTCATCGGTCGGCTGGCTTATGTAACCATTGGAGGGCTTGACGGATAGAGGAAATTGCAGCATACCAGGAACACACGGAGCTCCCCGTTGCCTGGCATGTTTGTATAAGGAATCCTTTATCCAAGATTGGCCCCGGCTGCAAAATCCAGCTGACGGGACGTCCAATGATTCAAAGTATTGGCTAGCTTGCATTCCAGTCCCGGGGTCTTCTGTTGTGCTCCAGAGGTTGATATAGAAGTCAAAGCCCTCCCGCAATACGGAGTCTATTTTTTCCTTGAAACTTTCTTCACAAATAATGCGACGTTCAAACGTGTGCTGCGAGCTCGCCATCTCAAAGCGAGATATCCCATTTTCCAAGTCCCCACGGCCTCGGTCAGGGCCTTCGTAGGAAAACTGGAGCACGCAAATCCTCATTCTAATTGCAAAGAAGTGTGAAGAGAAATCGAAATAAGTGAGAGGTAACAGAGCCGTATACAAGTTATCGATCGGTACGAGCTTGCTACTACTTATATGGCTACCCCGGACCCATGCTTGAGCCGGTTGTTGACATGGACCCGGGACGGCTGGGGGCTGAGACTAAACCTTGGCATTCTTCGGGCCAACCTTTTAGGGTAAAACGTTTTAGGTAGGTGACGGTCACTAAAGTGACGTTACCAGTAGGCATCAGGTTACATGTTTGTGTACTCAGCTGAAGCAAGCTGCTAGTAATTATTTGGGACACTTCTGGCATGGACGCAACCATACAATGAGCTCAGGGGCCCTTCCATTAAGTTACATACCGTACTATCAGAAATTAGCAAATAAACAAAACATTCCACACTCCAGGAAAGATAGCATATGCTGGTGAGCCAGATGATTGCAGAATTGCAGAATCACGGGGTGTTGACAGAAACCTGGGTACGACGAGCGTATTGACATAAATTACATTGGTCAAGTTCTCTAATATACAAAACAAGTCCGGTCTTGACAAATTTGAGCGGACAAAAATGATCTCAGGTTTCTCTGCAATCAAGACCACCTGTGCATGAAGAACCACTGTATGTAAACTTCATTCCTGACAGGTGGTAAAAGTGCCTAATGCGGGAGAGTGGGTCCGTGCCGACCCGGCGGGATCCTGCGGAGTACTTGGGTAGAGTTGAATAAGGTATGCAGCATGCCTCCGTGTAGGTCAGTTAAGATCGTATATAGATACGGTCCACGTTACACTTGACAGGATGACATCTTGCTTGCAAGTGAGCTGGAAGCGGGCGTAGTGGGTTGCAGTGAACTTGTCAGAAGCATTGGGGCAGGCTGAGACTAGCCAGGGATACCACGATCTGCACAGCCTGGTGACGGATGCGGTATGTACGAACTTCACTCCACGGCAAGAAAACCTCGGTCTGCCCTTCCCTCTTTCATGACTCTACTACTCAGCCCATTCCTGAAAATCTTATACTTGTGCTTTTATCTGAACATTGTGTCGACCTGATCGAGAAAGCTATCCAGGGGAATCATCATATCTGACCGAGATGCTCAGCAAAGGCGATGTTTCACGTCTCCGCTCTTTGAATGGAACACCCCCGCTACAGGAGGACAGCTGTATTCATGAGCTCATCAAGCGCTGTTGCATGTGCCAGCCCGCTGATGCAGCACTCTGTGCATGGGATGGGGACCTCAGATATCGGGACCTAGACCAGCTGTCGTCACAGCTAGCAACTCAGCTTATATCGCGTAGGGCAGATCCCAATTCTATCGTGGATACGCTTTTGAATAAGTCCAAATGAACTCCAGTCGTGGTGCTAGCGATTTTGAAAACTGGCGGGGCCTTCGTCTTACTTGATCCGGCATGCCCTTTGCCTCGCCTACATCAAGCCTGCGAAACGTCGCGCGTAAGGCTAATTGTCTGCAGCAACGCGCTCGTGGCCACAGCAAAACGCCTAGGACCGGAAGTGTTCCCTATGTGTGATGAACAGTTTCTGTCTAAATCCAACAAGGCTATCGTTGAGGGAAGCCTAGGTTTCCCCAGTAGCAACCTGGCTTATGTTGTTTTCACCTCTGGTTCTACGGGGAAACCAAAGGGTGTACAGGTTTCCCACCGGCCATTCTGCAGTATGGCTCGACCGTATATCGACAGAATAGGCTACAGCCGACAGACGCGTGCGTTGGCCTTTTCTTCTTACGCGTTTGACGTTAGCATGTCTGATATGCTGATCCCGTTGATCGCGGGGGACTGTATCTGTATACCTTCGGAGAGTGACCTGCTAAACAACCTGCCAAGGGCGGCCGCTCATTTCCGCGCCAACTTCGCAGATATGACACCTACGCTCTTGCGAACGCTGCGACCGGAACAGATACTAGTTACCTACTGAGGGGTTGATGCCTAGGGCACCAACTTGAGGCCTAAGGCCACAACCATAACAATAACAGAAACAAAAACATACAACAGTGAGGTGTCGCTGGTCACCTACCCAACGCGTGTGGCTTGAGCTCGATCAATAATTTGGTGGGTGTCGCCAGGGTGAGCAGGAGGGTGACGCCGCTTTCGATTGGCGTCACCCTACGCACCTTGGGTGAGTGCGGAATAGAGAGGGTGCGACGAGGTGCGCCAGGCCTACGGTAATATGTCTTAGTGATGCCCGCAGGCTTTGAATCCATGGCTCGAATCATGGGAAATCTATAGAACCAGAGCACAGCCAATGATAAGGTAGGATTCTACCGACTCTGCCGCGCTAACGTGATTGGGCTGCAGTGCCCCCAAAAGCCGTGCCAGTGACAGCAGGTGGGTTTGTACATACAACATCGGGGGGTTGACAGGGTTCCCCTGACTGTAGTACGTGTGCGGTACGGGAGTGCTGTCTTTCCGTATACATTGCAGTACGGCCCTGTTCGGTCTGAGAACCAAAGCCCCTACCTCTTAAGACAAAAAGAAAAAATAAGTTAATTACTTCGTACAAACACACTCAAGCAAGATGGATATATCTTCGACTCTTCAAATAATTCGGAATGCACGAACCCATGCTTGCGAGACTATAGAAATGAGACCGTTGAGGCTTTTCGAGAAATCGAAACGCGTCTGAAAGACGTTTGTTTCTGCCTGCCCTTAGCTACTACATTAAAGTTATATTGTCCATGGTACTATCCATGGGAGAATATAAATTGATTTTTAACAGCAGCGTGGGATAATTATTGGCTCCATAGAACAAGGAAAGTGTACAAAAACGCGGCATTGACGCCCTTCGATATCTCTGAATTTGCTGGGACATTGACCGTCCCCCCTAGTTTAGCAACGTAGTGAGCATCCGAATGTTGAAATCTCGAACACCATGCACGTGCATCTGCTTTTAGGGCTCCTCCATATATCATTACCGCAGAGGGGCCCTCTTAACCATTTCCCTGGTAGGACAAAGACCATATCCTCGAGATCTGATACTTAAACAGCCTTAACGATTAATTGACCCTCAGTACTCTCGTCATAGTTAACTAAGATATTATTAGGCTTGATATCTATAGAACAAAGTTAGTATTGTAAGGGACTTAGTATTCAAGCGTATCTAGACTTTTCATTATAAAGGATTCCCTGCTCGTGCATAAAAGCTAGCCTATGTAAAGCTGACCGGAGGATGTGAATCCCTGATTCCCGGTTCAGCGATCTCTGGCTTAGATGATGTAAATATCCCGTAAGAAAGGGGTAGATAAATAAATTTAGGTCCCGGGTAGTGTCGACTACCGTTCGTACATCCTGACAGGATGCCAATTTCTTCTGCAAGTTCAATCGATACTCAAATTCCCCCGGCATCATATGGTTTGCAATGAAGTTTAGCTCATCTGCGCTTTCCGTCGTCCAGATTAGTTAGTAGCGATGCCACAGGGGGCTAGATGTCACTTGAGTGGCACCTACCGCGCACGATATACGCATAGCGGGGGGTTTCTATGATTAGCAAGAATTCCTTCGATCCTAAATATCCGTCCGGAATCACTTTTGACGACTGTGCCTAACGGAAAAGGCTCTTCACGGGGGTGCAAAGTGGTAGCCATCTGAGAAGATTGTTGAGTAAAAGAATGTCGATTTAGATACAGACCGGGAGATTTTGGCGGTAGAACTGTAGTTGAAGACAATGGCTTCATTGAAGCAAACAAGGGGATTCCCCGAGTGAATACTCGAGAAGCCAGCATGATTGAAGGTTGGGAATGTGGTCTGGTTATGTGACACTTATATTGTGATCCCAGATGGTTTGCGGGGTTTGCACCGTAGTCTAACTATATTGTATATAAGAGAACGCTCTTATACAGCTAAAATAGTTAAGGAGTAGATGACTAAAATGGAATTTATATAATGAGCTAGCCGCCGTACTCGCCGGATTTGAACCTTATTAAATATACCTCGGTATATACATATGTAGATGAAGTCTCCATTCCAGGAATTTCTATTGCCTGTTATGCTGACCCGCAAGCCGGCTTCACTGGCCCACTCGAGTCGCGAAGGCGGATTTGAAACCCCCAGATCCCATGTTCCATGCAAAATCTAAGCGATCGAAGCACAAATATATATTGGGGAGGGAGAAAAGGTAGAGGCATTTGATGCAGGGACCCCAGCGACAATCACGCCTGCTCGCTTCAGTGAAGAGTACTGGGGAGAAGAGCGGTTCTGAACACAATGAAGGAGGTATTGGAATGACAATGAAAATTTATCAATAAGACGGAATATTCTAAAGTAACGCAACCCCCCCGGGGCTGTGAAAGATGAGATTATGTAATTGAGATAAGCCACGCCAAATATAATACAGGAATATGATACAAGAATGTCTAACGATCTCCCTCCCAAGAAAAAGAACTAGATCTATCGGTAGTGTACAGAGTTGTGCTTTGACCTAAGCACCAGTAACCCTCAGCACAAATTCATATACGCCAAGCGTGATGATAGCTGAGGGCAAAGAACGGAGCATGTGGGGAGCGAGGCCTCCATACAGGCCCGCCATACCTTCTTCTTTGGCAATAGTACGGAAGCATTGTACTAGGCCGGTGTATTTGGGCTGGCCATGTTCCACAGGTGCCTGGCGTAATCGTGTTCGGATAACCTAAGAATTCAAGTGTGAGTGTGAGACCAAAACAATTGCCTTGGAGTGGCGCACCTCATGAGGATATGTCATTAGACCTGCCACTAGCTTAGCGGAAGACGCGGCACCACTAGTACTAACCCAATGGAAAACTTCGTTCCAGAAGGGAGTCCGTGGTCCCTCGGTAGCTTCTAATGACCGATTGAGCCGAGTTTTCAACTGTTCATAGAGCACCAGGTGTAGAGCCGTTTCAATCGAGCCGAGATAGCTTGCGCTCAATCCTCTGTAAAAGCCACCTAGCCCCTCAGTCCGCATGACTTGCCTGATGCAATCAATGCTATTGCGATATCGACGAGCCGAAGGAGCACCGGTGTTTGTTTGCGTTTTGTCAAGTTGTAGTCGTGTTTTGACAAGCCATATTGGATTCGTTGCCGTAGAAGTTGCGAGACCTGCGCAGATTGCGGCTTGAGCGTGGACCATAGCGGAGTCTTCCGTGTGTCCCATAAGTTGAGCTCCAACGCGTTTGCAATTGCCGTATACGTAGAACTTGATCGCGGTCGCTGGAACTACACCCGCCATGCTTGGACCGAGGCCTCGAAAGAAAGCCCGCCATCCTTCAGCACGATAGATAGAGTTGATAATCCGGAGCGTTTTATGATTTGATCGTTGAACAGGGCGTGAGGAGGCATCGGAGCCCCTATTTTGTGGTTGGTAAAAGTCGGACTGAAGACGTGTTCGTAAGACATCAAGAGGCGAAGTTACTATCGCAGTAGCCATTCCGCCGCTCCTAGATCAATGTCAGAAGAAAATCAAAGATGATAGTAGCTGGAAAAGACATACGCGCCCGCAAGGAGGTGCACCCAAGAACTGACAGCCTTCTTGGTCGTGAGAACAGGAATACTTTGCTCCTCTCCTTCTGTAGGACCATACCGAGTCTGAGCTTTACCCTCCATATTTGCGTGGTATTTTGATGAAGATTGAGATCGCGAAGCACGAGTCTGGACACTTTTTTTCGGCGGTACGATTTTCCGCGATTGAATGCAGAATCACGTGCATGTTCGTTATCATCACGTGGTTAACCCTCCCATCGCATCACATCTATTTGTAATCCCAATAATTCTCCAGGCCAACTTTGCAGACCTTGGCCTACTAGGTAATCTTAGGGTTTTGCACATTTAATTCTCTAAAAATATAAACCTCCCTAAATTGTGGTGATAAATAAAGTTATAACCGCCCCTTACATTTTTTACAAAAATTACAAGGGCCGGTTATAGTGTACATGTAAAAAGCTTCATTTGAACATATCCACCGGGCCTTGTTATTCCGGTCCGAAGCTATTACAATACACTATAAATCGATGTCTGGAAGCTGTCTATATTCAGGCATAGATAAGGCAAAAACCAGGCATTTAGGCATCATTGACCCCTGGGCGTTTGGTATTTCCTAGTACTTTTGAGTATTCAAATTGCCGTCTGAGGCCCCCAATTGACTGAGTTCTCATGAGAATCGATGAATTCGCTGTTTAATGAGATCGATAAGATCAACTAATGAGGTCGATTAATTACTTATCAGTGGAGATTAAACTATCTACATGAATCTAATAACCTTCATACAAATCATCCTCAACATGCTTCCTCTTCCTCCCTGATGTCTGTACCTGAGACGGTGCAGCAGTGAATCTGATAGTAGCATCGTCATGGTCAACCCCATCGTCATCGTCATCGTCAAGATCGATCAGATCCCCAGACCCAGAACCAGGTCCATCACCCTGCTCTTCGGTGTCACTGATCTCTTCAGCATCGACATCATTCGGTTTCTCAACACTTTGTTCTCTCAACATGTCAATCTCATCAGATAAGAGGTCTTCTGCTACCTCCTTTGCCTCCTGGACATCAAGGTCAAACCTTGATGTGCAGAGGAATAGCATCAGCTCTTCAATAGTATCAGAATTCAGTTGACCGTGGCGATAGCGGCAGATATCTCGTGCAGTGTTGAAGAGACGTTCTACCCCAGCGCCCGTTGCGGGGATTGCAAGGACATCCCTTACAAGTGCAGCAATGGCTGGAAAACGGGATTGATTCTCTCTCCAAAAGAAGAGCGGTTCTGAATCAGTCACATCTATATGAAATTAGTATCAAGTGGAGGGATGTCTATAGAGATAGACATGGAGATGGCCATGATATGAATGGAAGGGTTCTGGAAAACTTACTACCGTCGAAATACTACGTCATCTCATCATCCACGACTAGGCCTAGCGTTGATTTGGAGTGAGGCTTCTGTTTTCGAGCCTTACGAAGTAGTGATATTAATGCCGATTCCGAGGAAGGCCCCTGTGAGCCTTGGTCACTAGTGAGACGTTCCTAGATAGGAGTGAGGGCATCTCGGAACGCTACTCAATACTAATCACGGAGTTCTTTGGCATCCACCTAGTCATCAGAAAGAAAGAACTGGAATCTACTATCTAGCGATAGCATCGTACAAACCGCATAGATATGCCCGCGCATTTTATCGGTCTCTTTATAGTAGTCACGTAGTTTAGCATAGCTAGCTTCGAGAGAACTAAGCATCTACTGTTTCCAAAGGACCTTCTTTCGCCGTAGCTGCGTCATTGATTTCTCAAGATACTCAAAGAACCAATTGTAGATCAGAAAAACAAGATGCGATTCGAAAAGTGACTTGATAATTGAGAGGAGTAAAAGAGCTCAGGGATCGAGGTCACACGTGTCCACGAATTTCCCGTCACGTGATTACCGTCTTTATTTGTACTTGATGACGAGATAAAGAAACGACGTTTCATTTTTAAAAAAGAAACATCTGGATTCCTATCACTCTACTCGGCTTTGAACTCGAAATTTGTCTACCTGGGTCACAGAAACTCGAACTCCGATCCCATTTCACGGTTGTCAAAAATAGAACCATAGTCAACCATACCTTTACTCGCTCCACTGGTCTAAATATACATATTTCTCAAATTTTCTTTCTATGATCCTATCTTTTTGTTCTTTGACGTTGGGGAGAGCATCCCCAGCCTGAGCATCAAAGCCTTCCTATCATTAATTCTAGTTTCTACACAATGAAAGAGCGCGAAAAGTGTATAGAGAAATATAGTTGTAAGAAACGAGTCTTGTGGCTTACAGCCGCGAGGATATATTCTTTGTTATAGTTATACCGTGTCTTTGAAGCCTTAAGCCCAAATCCACTCCATCCCAAGTGTAAGTTTTCTCTCATTCTCTGAAACATTTCTTTATTTTCCTCCTTAGCTTGGTTCTATTCGTTCAGGTCTTGATATATTTATATCTCCGACTCGGTTGCCCATTCGCATCAAGGCATTTTCAATTTGTGAGACTCAACTTCAATATTACCTTCAACATGTCTGCCCGGTACGACTTTCGACGTAGTACTCGCGTGAAGCGACTACCTCCCCACAACCATAGGGGCTCGCCACAAGATCCAACCCCACGCATAAAGCTCAAGATGGACGAGCTAGACCTTGATAAAACCTACGCTACTTCTGTGCCACCTAAACGGCAGAGGCCAAAAAAAAACAGACCATGGGCCAAACGGACAGGAACCGACCCTATTACCGACCCAGCTGAGCTTCCTCGCGGGTGGCATATGAATGAAGACGATCTTGAACTTAAGTGAGACGACATAAAACTTAATTGTCCATGCAAACAACAAGCTAATTAGAATTTAATAGCGATATTGATGGTCAAATCGAAAGATGTCATGAGAGAATTGCTGAAAACATAATGCCCCATGTTTTTCAGCAAAGGTTACAGACCTATACAGCTGCAAAAGCCAAAAAGCAGTGAGTCAACTATCTTGATATTGATTCTGCACCGATTCTAACCTTGTTATACTGTAGGGAGATGAGGTTCCCGGGGTCTGAAGCGCTCAGCTGGGAGACCGTTCAACGGGTGTATGAATTGCAAATGATGAAGACAGATCTGGAGAGCACTACGGATGACGACGAGCAGCTTCCAAACATCGAGGCTCTTTTGGAAGCATATAAATCAGGCGAGCTTGATTGGAATACCGGTCTTGTTACATATTGGTTGAAGGGAGCTCAGGTCTCTCAACCAAGACCATTTGACTGGGATGAATTTGAAGCGATTAATTCCCACCACGAGGGTTACAAAGGGTTTTGGGTGGAAGGGGTAATTGGTTTCCTTAACTTTTCCACAGCGACTAGCTAATGAATAATATCAGATCTGCGGCCTTGAGAATGAGAGCTCCTATGCAGGACTGACTCTAGTGCCACATTCACAAAATCACGAGCTGATTGGCGTAAGATCTATAATTATGGCTCAACCCTCTTCCAAGCTTTGTTAACCTTTTTATCTAGTTGATATTAGCTATCCGCCTTCCAGGAATAGCGTGGTTTGCCGAGTTGGAATTTATCCACGATACTGGGTGCAGTTGCATGACCTTGTTCCAAAGCGATCTTAGTGTGCTTCTTGGTCCTTTTGGCATAGGTGTTGGGCACAGAGTACCGGTCGTCTCCATGTCAAGAGTGAGTACTTGTAATGGCGTGGTAACCAGGAAAATGATTGAAATAGAAGTCACAATCCTTGATAGAAATCGTCAAAGAATGTTCGCTTGGACTAGAACCTTTTGCAATCTCGTCCCAGGAAGTTGGTCACCCGGTGATGCCCCCCGACTAGACGGCCCAATTGTGTCAGATATGTTATACGTGGCAAGTGTACCCAATGGCATCCCTGAGGTATATCTCTCAACCACGAGATATGAACTTGGCCTACCAGATCTGAATCTTACTACCAACCCTGGACGGCATAATCCATCAGTACGCAATCGCCTTCCCCCAGGAACGGTTTTCGCCCCTACACATGGCACTTTGTACCCCGCGGTGGGAGGAAACATGATTTTCCCGCCAGCAGCACCTGGAGTTCCTTGAGAGACTGACAAACTTGTCATTGCTTTGCCGGGCTGTCGCTTGTGCCAGAACGCATTCCTCACCTTTTGTCTCTTTGCTTTTCTTCTGTGTTGCTTGGAGTGTATTGTTGTCCCGATTTAATCGTCTTGCCATAATTGTGTTTTATCCGCCCAACCTAACAATACAAATAAACACTTATTTTTTATGTTAATGTAATACTTTTGTTAGATTATATCCAATTCTAGAGCTGGAATACCTATCTCATCAATTTCCATTCCACCTACGGACATGTCTCGTTTTATGATTTTCTGATACTGGCCATATCCAGTCAGATATACTTTGGAATGAGCCGTTAATGCTATCATAATTCAGCAACAGAAATATGAGGCTCATATGCTCATTTAGCAGACGTGGCCGTCCTCGCGAAAAGGGAATTCTTTTGTAGATTCTTTCTTAATATGTATGCTCTTTCATCGCTGGGGATCGGCAGTATTGTTGTAAACCGATCAAAAATATGGAGATGTCGCCATTTGTATGGGGACGAAAAGCTTCATTTTCATTCCTACCGATCTGTAATACTATGTTGTAGTAATTCATGTATTTTTCCAAGGTTATTTTTCTGCCAGGCCAAAATAAGGCATTCAGGCATTAAATTCAGGCATTAGTCATTGAGCAATACGTTCCCGTCATCCTGTGGTTCACGGACGTGAGTTTCGCGTGCTAGGCGTGGCTTTTGTCTATGAAAACTTTGATTCTTTCCCGTTCCTTTTTTTTTTTTTTTTTTTTTTTGACCGCACATGAGACGTTCTTGCCCAACATCCCGCTTTTATGACACACCATTATCTGTGTGCTCTACTCCATTGACTCAAACATGAGTTGTCAATAAATTTCAGCTTCCGGGCATCCCGTATGGATCCACCCGCGTCGGTCCACGACTTTTGAAGTTGTCCGGCCTTGTGGCCTCGGATGTGGAGACTGAAATTCGGGTCGTTGGCGCTGCCTTATCACAGCTGCGTGCTGTTACTGATCTTGAGCAGCTCACGATACGACTGTTTCATCCCGAGTCGCGCGACGCTGAGGTGGAGCTTGCTGTCAAGTACAGGATTTCGATAACCAGTACTTAATTACCATTAGCCTCTGAAATATCGAATCCAAACATATACCACATGGCCTTTGAAGGGGTGGAAGCCAGGGATCCCCACCCGTGCCGTGATACTTGCGTGTGTGAGTTAATAGATCATCACCAACAAATCTTGGGGGAGGTCTACCAGCAGAGACACCCACGGGAATCTCATAACTCTGAGTGTCTCTGCGCTCAAATTGGGACATAAACTCCCATTACCTATTCTATACATTCGCAGTCAAAAAGCTGTGGACCTTGACTGGGCTCCACTTTTCACAAGTCAGGGTTCGAAGCCCGTTCGCAGCCAAGTGTTCATTTTGAGTCTCCTTTTATACCTTCCTTGCCCTTAAATGGGGGATTGGGTTAATAGCATCCGAATGACCAAAAGCCTTTACCATTCGACTACCCCGGTAGTGGTCGGTTGTCCCCTTTTGGGTTACCGGCTTGGCAATGATCTCGGCAGGAATTCTGTGTCAGGGCGAACGCGGGGTATCCTATAACGGCCTACCATAGACACGAAAAATTACCTCGGATATGTTGTAGATATAACGATACAGGCTGGTGTTATAAGTGGCATAACTAAGGTCCTCTGTCAGCGCGAAATTTTCGGAGCCAACCAACACCCCAAACCATACTCTGTACACCTACAGTTTAGTTGACAATGTCTCTTCCTAAATATACCTACAACGGCCCAATCGACCATACCGTTGCTCCCGATCTAGGCAATGCCAAAGGAAAATCTGTCATCATTACCGGAGGCGCAAATGGAATGGGCGAGGCCATGGTGCGCGCCTTTACTAAGGCCGGCTCTTTTGTCACCTTTGGCGACCTTCACCCTAGGGGAGACGATCTCGCTAAGGAATTGAACGCCAATGGTGAAACCGCCGCGTTCGTAAAATGTGACATTACAGACTGGGACAGTTTGATTACACTGTTCGAGACGGCCAAGGCCAAGAGTCCGCATAACAGCGTTGATATTGTCATTGCGAATGCAGGAATCTCGCGTGCCTCGGGTGACAGTCTGTGGACCCTTGATGGTAAGTCTGTTTGTATCTGGCAACTTCAAGTTCACTCGAACTTTAGCTATGTATACTTCCGTACAACCAAGGCACTGACAGTCCATAGACCCTAACGGGCTGCCCACCAAGCCCAATCTCAATATTGTCCGTGTCAACATGGACGGGACATTCTATACCTGGAAACTCGCGGTTCATTATTTCAGGAAACAACCCAATACCGAGGACCGAGACCGATGCTTCATCATGACAGGAAGCATGGTCGCATACATCGATTCACCGGTAAATATACCGTCTGAGACTTCCTTGAATTACTCCTCCTTGATACAAGTAATCCAGTGGCTAATCCATCGCGTTAGGGAAACTGGGAATATACAGCGACTAAGTATGGCCTCCGCGGCTTCATGAAGACCGTGCGTCGAAATAGTTGGGAGCAAGGAATCAGAATCAACTATGTCGCACCATGTTGGATCAAAAGCGCCATTCGTACCAAGGAATACGAGAATTGGCTGATAGAGGGTGGTGTCGAGTTTGGCGAACAGGCTGATTGCGCCGGTGCAATGATGCGAATCGCCTGCGATAAATCCATCAACGGTATGTCCACTCACACTTCTCTTCTTTATCCTTTGTCTATAGACGAGATATTATCGCGATATTATGGCTAACGATGCCCTACCAGGACGCTCACTTATGATTACCCCGAGGTCGTTTGCCGAGGAGGGATTCGTGGATGTAAACAAGGAAGACTATTCCGACCCCAAAGACGAGTACTTTGCCAAGAAACAAGCATCGCAGTTGGTCATTATCGAAGATAAATGGCTGGATGATTATAAAGTGAGGGTTTACAAAGATTGAGTCGCATTTCACTGCTGACTCGGAGCAGAGGCAGGGTCAAGGGCAAGCATCGTGAGCAGCAGGTTTTACTATAGTGGCACATCTGGTCTAGTCTTGGAATCAAATTCAGTTTCAACTTTTGAATTCCTTTGTTGGATAATAATAAAAATGCGCCCCTATTTTCCTTGTGCAATATCTGGGCAGCCACCTTATCAACATTTCCAATACATTTGTATAGTAGCTCCATCCGATAATCCGGAGAATGCTTCGGTAAAGAGTAAACGGCCGTTCGGTATGTCCGGCTAAGTCGGCAGCGAACGGAGGATATCGCTAAAGAGTAGTAGTTAGGACAACTCTAGTTCATATTATATAAAGCGACCATAATTGGGACAATGGCACACACCAACTCATACAATATAGGTCAGCACATCATGACAGTTTCCGCAAGCATTAGCATCCCATCGTCTATGTACGCGTGGAGGAAGCATAGGGGAAACTCCGAGCCTGTGAGTAACCGCATATTCACTTGGAGGAAGCGTTGCTAATAACCACGCTGGTCTGGGAAGAGGTCCCAGTCCCTGCAACTCCCAAGGGAGGATTCCTAGTGAAGTTGCTAGCCTCTGGGGGTAAGTATTTGACGGCTGTTCTTGGGTTCCAACATAACCTCTTCTGGAGATCCTGATACCTGCTTGTTAGTGTGCCATAGCGACCATTCACTTCTTAAGAGTGAAAAGCAGCGCCCTTGGTTTCAAGAGAAATACACACTGGTATGCTGATCATGCCTTGTGCATCAAGATACAGGAAATTCAGATTGCTGACCAGATTTCTTCGTTTCAAGGGCCATGAAGGATGTGGCATTATTGTACAGGTAGGCGACCAAGTGAAAGACGCCGGTTTCAGCGTAGTAGGTCCTCCAGGGAGACTTCTAGAGGATACATTAGGCCTAACAACATGTACAGGGAGATCGAATCGCGACTATCGCTGTCCCTGGCTGTGGATCAGAGAACTGCGCAGAGTGCTCACGGGATCTAGCTCAGCTATGTGAGCAAGCCCATCACGCCGGTATTGGCCAAGATGGCTTCTATGCACCATATGCCGCGCTTGGCCTTCGAGCAGTAGTTCAGGTCCCGCAAGGTTTGTTTCCAGGATGGTGTTATGGGGCTTGATCTAACAAAACTGGCAGGAATTCCGTCATCCGTAGCAGCAGTGGCAACGGATGCTGTTAAAACGAGCTATCACGCTATTGTAAGACGTGCTGAGGTCAAGTCCAGTGAGACAGTCTTTCTGTTTGGCCTTGGAGGCCTCGGGCTTAATGCGTTGCAAATTGTTCTGCATATCGGGGCTCGAGTTATCGTTTCGGATATTCGACAGGAACGGTTGGAGGAGGCTGCAAGGTGGGGTGTTCATCGACAGGATCTAGTACCAGCTGGGAAGTCAGTACAGGATTTCGTGCGTGAAAATGGGTTGCAGGGCAAGATTGACACCACCCTGGATTTTGTGGGAACACACCAGACTTTCCAGGATGCACAAAATATTGGTAAGTGTCGCAACTGAACTATTTCACGGCGCTAACTATTTCTCTAGTTCGCCGAGGAGGAAAGCTTCTGTGTGTTGGTACTCTCGATGAGGAGAACACAGTCGACATGAAGATTGGCATTCAGAAAAGACTGAGCATTATCTTTACGTACGGCGGGCAATGGAGAGATCTGAAGGAGGTCCTGGATTTGATCTCGAAGGGAATCATTCAGCCGCAGGTTGAAACTGCTGACTTGAAGGAATTCCCCATTATCTTGAAGAGTGTTTGCGATGGAAAGGTTAAAGCCCGGGTTGCCTTGTTGCATGAGTAGCACCCCAGCCATACCATATAGAACAACATAATATTCCTCTCAAATTATATGTGGCTTCAATCGCCAGCTCCCAATTCCCCCAAATCTTGCTACCTAGGTAGTCTAATATTTGCATGAATCATTGAATGATATTGTAGCATATGATTTGACAAACATGGAGAGCGTGCACATATAAATGCGGTATAAATTTCCACACTTCCGGATAGAACACGGCTTGTAACTCTCATTTAAATAAGTCTCCTTTACAAGCCTTTCGACTTCCAAAAGGGTTCCAGATCCCGGAACCAAGTCCACTTGACATTTTGGGCCCATCCCTTCTCCTTCCAAGCGTTAAGGCTCAAGGGGAAGTGATCCACTCCATCTCTAACACTTGCATCATGTGCAATGATAACAAATATGTTCTCGTCGCAGTCCAATTCTTGTAATTGGTCACGGGTCTTTTGTGCAAGGGGGATATCATGACCGAAGCACATTTCGTACGCCGTATCCGTTGGCTTCCTTCCTCTGGTGTGTTGCAAATCATCGAAAACACTTCCCGGGCAGAAGGGCACATCGCTTTGTGTATTATACGGATGTGGAGTTATTTCCGGGGGTACGGGAAGATATTTCGATGGTCGAAAGATGCCCGCATAATGACAAATATCTCCTCCCATCATCACGAAGGTGGGTGGATTTGTAGTTGTTCGGGCTAGACCGCAAAGATGCCCAATTGCATGTCCTGGACTGTCTAGGAGGTAGAATGACCCATCGCCGAAGTAATCGACAGCAGGGAATTTCCCAATACGCAGGGCATCTGGACCATCAAATCGGATTTCGTGCAGGGATCGTCCACTATAATGAGTTAGCTCCAAAATCTAAGTGATAGTCAAGATTATCCCGTGATGGCACTATAACTTACGCGTAATCACTCTCTCGAATAGGGGATTTGGGATTAGCAGGATAACCAGGCAACATGGCATCCTTGAACCCAGACCCCACGATTAAATCAGTGCTACTAGGGAAACTTGACGGGTCACCTATGTGGTCCCAATGCCAATGACTGTAAAGGCATTGTTAGTTCTCTGTTGAAAGGCTGCAATGCTTTGGCATTAAATACCTCCAGATAACTGCATCAATGCTCTCTCCAGAGATGCCATTCTCTTCCAGGATATCGACCACGTTCTTTGATACTTGGATGTCGTAATTTGTTGTTGGTATATAATTCGCAACAATGGGAGCGTAGCTTTGATAATCCTTGCGGATTCCAAGATCGAACACCAACTTTTGACCTGAGGGGTGTTCTAAAAGGAACGTCAACACAGGTCCTGGCTTTTTTGTTTCCACTCCAGGTACAGGAGGCTCCATGAACCGTTTGATGATAGCTGGGCCGAAATTGACGGGGACGATCATTTTCACGTTCACCACCTCCTTGCCAGGAGGCAGTTCGATAAGTGGTCGACTAGTTGCCATGTTTATTTGAAGTTGGGATCTTCTTTACACAAGCGAATATGATACATATCATATGTCGTTTGTTTATGAGACCTGCAGTCCTCGCGTTGTGGAACGCCCCGCTCCAGGGCGGTATCGGCCGTGTTCTAACACTATCGGTATTTCCGGATTGGGATAACCATCGCCAGTCTCCCGCCACCTCTTCGGCTCTCATTTCCTTCATTATTTTCATTATTCCCCAGGTTCCAACTTTCCATGGTTTGGCCTCATATCCATACACGGTTCCCCGCATTTATCTCCCCACGCTTTCGGGGACTAAACGCTCGTAGCATCACCTACTCATCGTTGACGGCTGTAAAGCTTTAATCAACATCCCGGCTATCCCATCGGTAATCCTGCTAGGGAGTGTCCGTCGGTTGCCTTATTATGCCTATAAGATAATGACAGTATTACGCACACAACGGAGGTTATCATGCCCAGGGATTGGCACTCAGCAGCTCGGTATGGATCTCTTCCCCAGGAATTCAGTAGGATATGTCCGGAGATAAAAGGGGCTCCCAGCCATCACCGTGAGGGTTGTTTTGGCCTTCTAACACGGAACCTAATTCTATTCAGATATTTACTATGACCCCAATTAAGGAAGATGTTTCCCACATTTCGAACGGCGAAGAGGGAGATTTGAAAAAGCTCGACACCGCGCACGGAGATGAAGCGATTAAGGTCCTCGCTGCGTATGGTGGCGATCAGACCTGGACTCCAAAAGAGGAGAATAAGCTGCGGAGGAAGATTGACATGAAGCTGCTCCCTGTCCTGTGTGTCACCTATGCATTTCTTTATGCCGACAAGGTCCTTCTTGGGCAAGCGGTATGACCAGCTCCTGGCCTGGAATATTCCATGAACTGATGATCTTTCCAGGCTCTGTTTGGGATCAAGGATGACCTGGACTTAAATAGCGGAAATCGCTTCTCCATGGCTTCTTCTATCTTCTACCTTGGATTTATCTTGGGCGCTTATCCAGTCACCTTCCTGGCCCAAAGATTTCCTATTGAACGCGTTGCTTCTCTTGCCATCATAGTTTGGGGAACTACTTTGATCCTCACACCCGCTTGTACCAACTTCCATGGACTATACGCGCAAAGATTCTTCCTCGGTTTCACTGAGGCCGGCATCAGTCCGATTTTCATGATGATCGTCGTATGTGACCTTTTTCCACTCCCGTCAAACGACATCGGCTAACGCGATCTAGGGTGGATGGTACAAAAAGGATGAACAATCCCTCAGAATGGGGTATGCTCTCGCATCAATAGCGTGTCGATTTAACCTTTAGCTGACTCGCTTCTAGTGCCTGGTACTCATGCACAGGTTACGTGTCCATCTTCTCTCCTCTTGTTAACTACGCACTTGGGCATCTCGGAGGAAGCCTTGCCCCTTGGTTCTATATGTACTTTTTTGCTGGGGCTCTCACCATCTTCTGCGGTGTTCTGATTTACTTTCTCCTCCCATCCGATCCTATCCGCGCCAAGGGGTTCAACGACAGGGAACGATTCATTGCAGTATCTCGCATGAGGACGAACAATTCCGGAGTCAGAAACACTCATTTCAAAGGTGGCCAGGCCATTGAGCTACTCACCGATATCAAGTTCTGGCTTATCTTCTTCTACGCTCTGTGTAGTATGTTCGCCAATGCTCCAATCTCGACTTTCCAGGCTATCATCATTGATGGCTTTGGCTTTAACCCACTCAACTCGTTGCTCCTCATGATCCCTTCTGGTGTTTATGCTGGTACCATGATGTTAATTACAACATACCTGGCTTACAAATTCCCTGGCTGGCGTGCATATATCATTATTATCTGCCAATTGGTTACGATGGCGGCTGCTCTCATGCTGTGGCTTCTGCCTCGGTCGGAGCTTGGGGCACTCCTTTTTGCTTGCTATATCCTCACGACCACGGGCGCTGGGTATGCAGTGACAATGGGCCTTTTCCTCGCAAACAATGCTGGCTACACCAAACGATCTCTTGCCTCCTCGGGATTGTATATTGGATACTCTCTTGGTAAGCTATTCCCAAAAATGGAAAGTACTCTCACTGATCTCCAACAGGAAATTTCGCAGGACCCCAGGTCTTCCGACACGAAGATTCACCTCGTTATAATCTGGGATTCATAGTGGTGGTTATCACAGCGGTTATTGCGGGTTCCTTTGTTCTAGTATACCGAATCCTCTGTTCAATGGAGAACCGCCGCCGTGACAAGACAGGGACCGTGGAAGGCTTTGAACATGCTTACGAGGATGACTTGACTGATAAGATGGTAAGTAACCCGGGTTCTAGTTTGCTCACACTTATTGACAGCCCCGCAGAATATGCAATTCCGGTATTCATTGTGAGAGAACGACGACCGGCAGGTTAAAAGATGGTTTGGGGAAATTTGAAGTATAACAGTTAGTTTAGTCTTCAGCTCAGAAGAATACAGTATATTGTCTACGTCCGATATACCCACAATTTATTGAAATATCAGTACAATTGATCACCATCCCTCAAGGACTTGTCGCCGATCCTTTCCAGCACCGCGTCACTCGGACAGTCCACATATACCTCTTCAAAGGACCAGCACTGCAACCAGCAAACTCATGCACTCTTCCATATATACTGTATCCATGCAATGTCTCTGGATATGTGGCATCCAATAGAGTAGCATGGTGCAGATTTCATCAACGAAGTCTAGCTCAGTATCGAGTTGTACCGGCGAGGAAAGGGGCAGAATAGAGATCATATAGTTCCATTCACGACGCTGCTTACTCTGATAATTATTCCTACCCGTGTAGGTGATTTGATGATAAAAAACAGAAAGAATTTTAATAGAATATGCATAGGAGATTGTATATTCATGTTGCAGACTATATAAAACAAACGTAATGAATCAAATAAAGAAATATCGACAGCAGGAACGCGCCCTCGGGTATGTATCTATTTCGCTACCCAGCTCTTATCATCGCCAGCATAGGCCTCTGGTCCCGGTTTAGCAACCTGCACGTACCATCCCAGATCGGCGTCCTCCTTCATTTCCCACTCAGTAAACCCATTCCCCAGGAAGCGAAAGGGATTTCCTGAGTTGTAAGCAATGTCATAGTGTTCTGACCGGATCTCGCTGAGCAGCCGGCGAAACAGGATAGCACTACCTGCGAAAAGATGTGTGACTCTTCCGTCCACAGTACCTCTCTTATACCAGCTGCGACAGGAGCCGGACCAGACCAATGTCTTGTGGATTTCGTCTTGGTATATGCCAAACGCGTGCACAGATGACGCCTTTGGGACCATGTATTTGATGTCTTCTGTGGCGATCTTCTTGATCATTTTGACAAAGTAGTCGCCTGTCCAGTTCAATGCCTCAACGAGGGATCCGTGGCCACACAGGCAGTTGGGGCCGGCCATTGTGAAATAGTTCGGGAAGTCATCGGTTCCCACTGACAGATAGGACGTGGGCTCGTCTTTCCACTTCTGGGCGAGGTTGACTCCGTTCTGGCCGACTAGAGGATATTGGGGGCATTTAGAGACGTCGAAGCCAGTGGCACAAACCACTAAGACACATTGTTAGAGCTGAAGTGCAAGGTGGACTAAGGGATGGACTTACAAACATCGCACTCAAACTCCTGCCCGTCGGCTGTGACAATTCCATTCTCGGTAATCTTCGTAATTGGGCTCGAAGTGAGACTGCAATTCGGCTTTGAGAATGACTCTAAGTAGCCAGGACCGGGGGTCACTCGACGGCAACCAATCTCCCATTTGGGGATAAGCTGTTCGCACAGCACGGGATCATGATTGAGCTTCTCAGCCATCTGAGCTGATGCTAGTGCCACGGTAGTTTCGTTGGGCTCTCCTTTCATGAACTAAATGATGGCCTCTATTAGCTTTCGTTAAGCAGAGGAGTGGAAGGTTGTGACCTTACCAAACGGAATGCCTTGTTGGTACGGTGGATGATTCCTTTACGGTATTCCCGATGTTGGACAGGATCGCGGAACCGCTCTTTTTCCTCTTGCAAGAATTCAGGATTGGTGTCCTCGGTTTCTCTCCCAAGATGCTTGGAGGGTGGGACACGATAATAGACCCAAGCTGGGCCACGAATAAAGTTGCGCACCGTCGTGCCTGGCAGTTTGGTCATTTGAGGAACGATCTGGATGCCAGATGATCCGTTGCCGATGACAGCTATCCGCTTTTTGGAATAATCGAAGTCATGGTCCCATCGTGCAGAGTGTGTAACATGACCCTTGAAATCGGAAAGTCCAGCAATCTTTGGCCAGGAAGGGCTCCTATCGGGATCTTAGTTAAGCTCGTTCTCGAGTTTGGACAGTACCAGTTGAGTACTTACACCAAGTTACCTTGGCCTGAGATCAAAATGTCACAGTACTCATCCCGTTCGACTTCACCGTGCTTCACAGTAATCTTCCATCTTCCTGAATCTTCCTGCCAGTAGGCACCGACGACCTGAGTTTCTAATTGAACATCACGATCAAGGTTCCACTTCTTTACTGTTGTCTTGATGTACTCTTGAATTGCAGGTCCACTGGAATAGAAGCGAGGCCAGTCTGGGTTAGGGTCAAATGGGAAGGCCTGGGCATGTCAGCAGAGCATCTAAATAGGGCACACTTATCGTATACCTACATAGATATGAGAAGGCACGTCGCATTGCACGCCGGGGTAAGTATTGACTAGCCATGTTCCTCCGATATCGCTTCGGGCCTCAAAGATCGTGTGATCAACAAAGTCCTGAAGCTCAGGGTAGGCATGTTGGAATTTATGCGCAAGCACTAGCCCAGAGAAGCCGGCACCAATCGTAATGATACGGAGTTTCCGAGGGTTTAGGGCGTATTGGTCATAGAATGGAACTGAATGTTCCTTGAGCTGGTCGCTAGTTGTAGATTTCGGACCATTGTCGGTGGTTTTCCCGTTGATACGATCGGCTAAATGCGAAAGCAAGCTCCCCGGAAGGTCCTTCACTTCTTTTGTGGTGAAAGCCGCAGGGACCCTATCGTCCGCCACATGTGACGTTGGCAGGTTTGGAGTCACTATTGAGGGTGCCATTGCCGTACGAAAGTGGTTTCGATGAAGGTTAGAGAGGGGCAAGAGATCCTAGTTGAACTCTTGACAAAACTTCTCTTGTCAGATAAGTTGATCGACAGGTTGGACTTATTGATGTATTTCGTTGTCGAGAATCCTCGACTTTATATTAGAACAGGAATACGGGAGAGAACACACGCGGCGCCTCCACCCCTTCCTGTACAAGCCACCAAGAGGACGTTCCGTGCCGACAGAGCGAGCCATCCTGCCCCACCAGACACAGTGACCTTAGTGAAACAAGTTGCATGCCGAAGGGTTCAGTCGCAAGTAGAACCAAGCAAGGCTGGGTAGCCGAGATGATCTGGCTGAATAGGGCTAGCACCACACGTGTCTACGGCAATCCGCTTTTGGAAAAAACGACTTCGTCGGTTCCTCGTGTCTCGGCTCTGGGGGATAAACTGTTGAACCCAAAGTGAATTCCGAGTGATTCTTTGAATTGCGAAGATTACTAGTCGCTCAAATGGTAATCGCCCACAAGGCACTGATTCTGAGTGGCAAACAGCCGTCTGTCATACAAGCGCGAGAACGGAGTCGAAATATCTGTTGACCCTCTAGAATGGTAAACAAACAGTTCAAAGCTAAACCAGGGATTAGACCCTCCCCTTGAATGTTAGGCGTCACTACATACCTTGAACTCCATCCGAACTCGGGAAGCTCCCCACAGCCTGTATTCTGGCGATCACCACGTGGCACAGCACCAACCTTGTCTCGGCGATCTTTCAGATAATGTTAGCGAATGATGCAGATGAAATGATGCAGATGAGACCAACTTCTGCCACAAGGTATTCAGCCACCAAATCTCCCCCTAAAACTGTCTTGAACCCCCTGAGCACTATAAGACTGGGTATACATGTATCTATGTGTTTCAATATATATCTTTTCATAGGATCTTTGATAGCCAGATTAACCGGGATTTCCGGTTTTCATTTGTCCCATCAACTAGCTATCAGAAATATAAAGGCAACATGCATGACACCTAGTAGGGCATTTGTGACCAGAAAAGAGGTGACTCTCCCACACTTTGAGACCTACCTCGTGTGACCGTGTACCAATAACAATCACTCCTAATCTCCAAATCAATTCCAAACATCGGCTTTCCCACTTTCTGTTTACAACTTTAGAACGTTTCGAGAGAACCCCGCTTCCCCGAAATTCCCCACAAGTGAACGCGGGGTATATGGACCGATGTCGCACCACGTCCTCGGCTTTGTATATCGGTTATCCTAATCTAGAAACCCGGGGTAGAGACTTTCGGGTTATATTCCGAAACTATCGCACCTTGTCCGTGTTTTGCATTTTAGAATCCAAGCCGGGGGTTCGGCAAGAATACCCCTCCGATGTGTATGGCAAATATTTACATATTTATGACAATCGCAGCGCCATGGTTACAGAACAAATTTTCCTCTGAACGACTGAGATAACCATAGACACTACACTTAGAGATATCAAGTTACTTACAACACAAGGTTGTATCCAGCATTGTCTCTGCTTTGAGCAATGTCACCGCCCGCAGCAACTATAGAGCCGATGGCTGCAGTCATGAAGCCTGGTCTCCATAATGGCTTTAGCAATAATACCACCGCCAGCGCTCATCGGCATCGCCTCAACCCCGGGTATACCATTGTTGAACAGCCCATCGGCACCCGGCGGCCACTCCGCGTCGCCTGCCTTGGCGCAGGGTACTCAGGTCTTATGATGGGTATTGTCTTCAATGAGCGCATGAAGGATGCCAACGCGGAATTTGTTATTTATGAGCGAAATGCCGATTTGGGAGGAACTTGGTATGAGAACAGGTAAGTTTGATGAGCCCGGTCTAGATCTAAGATTCCATTGTAGCTAACATGTGATTAATTATAGATACCCGGGATGTCAGTGTGATATTCCAGCGCATAATTATGCCTACAGCTTTGCTGCCAACCCGGAATGGCCGAATTATTACGCAACATCAGAGCAGATCCATTCCTACATGAAAGATGTGGCCAAGCAATACGAGGTTGAAAAATATATTCGCCTTCGACACTCAGTCGAATCCGCTATTTGGAATGAAGAAAAGGGAAAGTGGGACCTCCTGATCAGGAATAGTTCTACCCTTATCCGAGACGAATGTGATGTCTTTATCAATGCCAGTGGTGTATTGAAGTATGTATTTCCTATCCTGTCTCTTCTCACGTGGGTGCTGACAAAATGGCATTATAGCAATTGGAAGTGGCCCTCAATTGAGGGACTGAACGGTTTTAAAGGAAAACTCATGCATTCGGCGCACTGGGATTCCAGCTACGACTTCACCGGAAAACGTGTTGCATGTATCGGAATCGGATCGTCGGGCATTCAGATTGTCCCTAAACTTGCCAGTGGTACGCTCATACGCCTAGGCCACCGAGTCTATCAGATAACTGACCTTTCTAGTCGTTGGGAATATGGACTGCTACGTACGGAGCCAAACGTGGATCAGCCCGGCTCCTGGAATCAACGAGCCAACAGCAAATGATCCAGATATGGACAAGGATTATAATTTTGCAGAAAGCACTTTAGAGCTATTCAAGGATCCCAAAGTCCTTCGTGACTATCGCGCTGCCATTATGAACCGAAGAGCAGAAAACTTCAATCGGGTGATTGCTGATTGTGACCTCCAGCAACAAGCTCAAGATCTCTTCCAAAAGTCTATGACCGACCGCTTGGGTAACAGTGAGAAAGGAAAGCGCGCGGCTGAGCTTCTAGTGCCCTCCTTCCCAGTTGGATGCCGTCGCCAGACACCGGGACCTGGGTTCTTGGAAGCTATTATCCAGGATAATGTTGAGTTGAGATGGGACGATGTCTCCAAGATCACCGAGCGAGGAATCCTTACACGAAGCGGCGTTGAATTGGAATATGACATTATTGTCTGTGCGACTGGCTTCGACACTTCATTCAAGCCTTCATTCCCACTGGTGGGCCGCAACGGAGCCAACATGACGGAGAAGTGGGAAAAGGACGTCCCAAAGGCATACATGGGAATGTGCGTGCCAGAATTTCCAAACTACTTCTGTAAGTCTTTCCCTTTTTTTTTTCTCCCTTCCACCGTGGTTCCTTTTTACTGACATGTTTAGGCTTTGTGGGACCCAATTCACCGCTGGCAAACGGGTCGCTGATTCTCGGCATTCAAGCAACCGCCACCTATATCTACAAATGGATGGAAAAGATGCAAACAGAAGGTATTCGCAGCTTTGAGGTCGACGACGAAGTCAACGAAGAGTACAATCAGCACATCCAGAAGTACCTTGAACGTACAGTTTGGACTCGAGATTGCCGCAGTTGGTACAAACGTGGTACCATCGATGGCCCGGTTATCGCCATCTACGGCGGATCTATCTTCCACCTTTTGGAAGCTATGAAGAACCCGCGCTGGGAGGACTTCAAAATGGATCGGACACCTGAAGCAAAGATCAACCGGTTCTCATATCTAGGTAATGGAACTACTCTGAGGGAGGCCAAGGGAGGCGACATCGGCGCCACGCAAACGCTAGACTTCGATGAGTTCTGGAACCTGTTTGTCCTCCCACAGGTCCACGACTAGAAGGGATATGGGGAAGTTTGTGTATAACTCCAATGTTTTTGTCCATTTTCCATCCTGAAACTTTTGAATACATAGACTCTAGATAGTGAAGAAGGGAAGGCTCAAGACAGTATGCTCCATGGTATACAGATCAATTCAGCATTCACAACTCAAATTCAACATTCACAACTCAGCTTCATATCCAACGTTGCATACAATGGAACCCCGTCAACTAGATGCCCATCTTTTTTCTCAATTGCACGATCAAATGCACTATCCATTGCACCTGTAGGAACCCAGCAACATATTTATAGTCAACTATGAGGACCCCAACTACCTCGGAATCATTCCAATGCCGTGTATCACTGCCGAGCTCGGGCTCGAGCAAATCATATATCGCATCTTATAGGTATAGTCAGGAACTTTATAAAGTCACTAAGGGCCTATTAGGAAGCCGTCCCACTGCTTAAAGTTATCTAGTCGCTATGCTTCACCGCAATAGGGTTAAAGGCTCCACGTCCGCATGGTCCGACCTATATGTCATCAAATCAATACCCGACGCGGGGGAAAACGTGGCTAATTGCCGACGCATAGGGTATGTGCACGCACATGTAGATGCCGAACTCCCGACCCACCCCCGCGAAAAGCAGTACATATCCGGGGGCCCCAGACTTAATATCTTGGCAAAATCCCAAATACCATTATCGACATGCATGACATACTATACGAATTACCTCATAGTTGACCGTCAACATGCCAAGCTAATCAATCACCGATATGGGGGTACTTGGTATCTCAATAGCCGGTATCTGACAAGAAAAGTGATATATATATCTAATGGACTTGCTGGCTACTATGTTTCAATCAGCTCAGAACGGAATTTGTATCACAAGTGACTGTTGCACGCCTCAGTCAATAACGTACGATATTCCGTCGCCATGAAGTTCCTAGCGGGATTGTCATTGCTGTCCCTTATTCCTTCTTCGTTTGCTGTTCCTACAGCCAGCAAGCACCCTCGCAATGACTTATCTCAGGCTGTGCAGCCCTTGATTAAGCTAAAGCCCCAGCGAACTTCCTCCCGTGAGCTTGTGAACCTTGATGGTCTGTGGAAATTCGCCCTTGCTTCAGGTGCCAACGACACGACCCAACCCTGGACCGCGCCATTCCCCAGCGGTGCTCTCGAATGCCCGGTCCCGGCGTCTTACAACGATATTTTCGTCGATCGGGACATCCACGACCATGTCGGGTGGGTTTACTACCAGCGCGAGGTTTTCGTTCCAAAGGGCTGGGCTAAGGAGCAGTATTTCGTGCGAGCTGAATCTGCCACTCATCACGGTCGTATCTATGTGAATGACCGTCTACTTGCCGAGCACGTTGGCGGTTACACACCTTTCGAAGCCGATATCACCGATTTTGTCACTGCTGGAGAGAATTTCCGGTTGACAATTGGTGTCAACAACGAGCTTAGCCATGAGACAATCCCACCTGGAAAGATCGAGATCGCTGAGGCCACCGGCAAGCGAGTCCAGACTTACAACCACGACTTTTACAACTATGCTGGTCTTTCTCGCTCCATTTGGTTGTACTCTGTGCCTCGTCAACATATCGAGGATATCACCGTTGTCACTGGTGTCGATGGTGAGACCGGACTCATCGACTATAACATCAAGGCGGCCAAGAATTCAACTGGGATTATCAAGGTCTCTGTTATCGACGAGGATGGAGTCGTTGTTGCAACTGCCTCTGGAGCTCAGGGTACCGTCAAGATCAACTCGGTCAAATTGTGGCAACCCGGTGCGGCGTACCTTTACCAATTCCAGGCCAACATTGTAGATGGCCGCAACAAGGTGGTCGACACCTACAGCGTGGCCACTGGTGTTCGCAGTGTCAAGGTCGACGGGTCGAAGTTCCTCATCAACGGCAAGCCCTTCTACTTTACCGGATTCGGAAAACACGAAGACACCTCAGTTCGCGGCAAAGGACACGACCAAGCCTACATGGTTCACGATTTCCAACTGATGGACTGGATCGGCGCCAACTCCTTCCGCACCTCGCACTACCCTTACGCCGAAGAAGTCATGGACTTTGCAGACCGACAGGGAATCGTCGTGATCGATGAGACACCCGCCGTGGGTCTGAACATTAATTTACTGGGCGTGTCTGGGTCCGAGACCGCAAAAACCTGGTCTGAGGAGAACATCAACAACAACACCCAGAAAGCCCACAAGCAAGCCATCAGTGAACTTATCAGCCGGGACAAGAACCATGCCAGTGTTGTTATGTGGTCGATTGCCAACGAGCCTGCCTCCGCAGAAGAAGGCGCGCGCGAGTACTTCGAGCCGTTGGTCAAGTTGACTCGCGAGCTTGATCCAAGTCGTCCTATTACATTTGCCAACGTCGGGGATGCGACGTTCGAGTTGGATCTGATCTCAGATCTGTTTGACGTCACTTGCCTCAACCGGTACTTTGGTTGGTACTCGGAAACAGGAGTCCTCGAGGAAGCAGAGCCGGCTCTTGTCAAGGAGCTGCAAGGCTGGGTAAAGAAATTCAACAAACCAATCATCATGGCTGAGTACGGCGCTGATACCATTGCCGGTCTTCACTCCACTCTTGGTCTCCCTTGGAGCGAGGAGTTCCAGGACGATATGCTCGCCATGTACCACCGGGTCTTTGACAGTATCGAGTCCATGGCTGGTGAGCATGTTTGGAACTTTGCTGACTTCCAGACCTCTATGGGTACCATGCGGGTGGATGGTAATAAGAAGGGTGTGTTTACCAGGGACCGCAAGCCTAAGATGGCGGCACATGGTTTGAAGGCGAGATGGACCAATATGACCACAAGTGGGTGAAGTCATGTTTGTTCAATATATTTGTTCAGCTTCGTTATTGTGGAGATTTGTGACTATTCAGGCATCCATCTCAACAGGTAACTATATAGGATTATCTGCAGTTCTCAATTGCAATCAATCAATGTCATTTGGTATTTTTTTATCTATTCGCCCAAGCTATATATTGCCGGAATACCAAGCAAGAAAAGGCAGTACCCGTTCCCAATCCGATTACGCTGAAATGTTGTTGAAATAACCAAAATGGCTGGGTATCATATTGACAAATCTGCAACAGGAAATAAATTCCCGTGTTAAGATGGCTCAAGTCGTACCGTAAGGGCATTTGCTGGCACCTTTACGGTAGCTATATCCCTAAACATACATGTGGATTGAACAAAACACTGCTCGTAGTTACATTCATGCCGAATCTCCCTCAGCAGACTGCCGAGGCTGAGACACTGCATGCGATCGCTTATCGTTGCCGCCTTTAATGCGCCCAATGCCGACCATCTGCAACATTTCTCGCCAGAAGCCAGTAGGCGGGTCAAGGAAGCTATCCTCGTACGCATCGATCAGGGGTCGCTCCCAGACCAAGTCGGCTTCATGAGCCTTCACAAACTTGGTTTTCTTGATGATCTTCCAGATGAGGAAGAGAGGGGGGATGACGATCTGCATGGTGTAGTTCGACCAGAAGGTGGACACTGACCATGGCTTGTATGCGGGGTAGCCGTAGACGATGGTCACGATGATCATCCAAACAAATGCAATGTAGGCGCAGTAGGGTTGGAGGTATCCAAAATAGGTCAAGGTTCGGCGGTCAAACCCCTGCGCTTTGCACGCGCGGTGGAAGAAGATGTACGTCAGGGTGATGACAATATAATTTATGAGACCTAGGTTATGTTGTCAGTATTGTAATGGGGTCCACGGGTAAATTGTATCGTGATTTCTTACCTCCAGCAGTAACTAGGTTAGCAAACCATGTGATAACGATGGACGAGCTACTGGAACACTGCAAAAAGGAAAGCATAGGGAAGATCATCACGACTCCGAAGCAATATATTGGTACACCGTTGCGCGTGGTGTAAGTGAGAACTCTTGGGGCTCTTCCTTCTAGTGCTAAGCCGTACAGAGTACGGATAGCGCAGTAGGTGTAGGTATTTCCAGCAGAGAAAATCGAAGTTAGCAGGAGACTAAAAATAGTATTGTCAGTCTTCTGTTCACCAAGCTAATGTTTTTTTTATCGCACTCACGCGTTGATGATCGAAGGGAAAATTGAAATGCCCAAGTTTCGCATGCCAATAACATATGGCGATGCCGAAGCAGAACCAGAAGAACCGCCCGTCACAACTGCGACTAGTTGCGGATCATTGGCGGCACAAACGATACCCACGGCCAAGGCACCGCCGATAAAGAAGAGACCAAATCGGATATAGACTGTCTTGAACGCATTTTTGATATAGACACGAGGACGCTTTGCTTCAGCTGCGACCATGGAGATATACTCAGGGCCGACGACGGCAAAGCAAGCCGACCAAAGGGATCCCAGGAAGCCTTCAAAGCGACCAAGGGCGCCGGTATCCAGATACTCCATAAAAGAGCCGGGATTGTTCCAGTGGCGGAAGCCATAAGCATCATGGGCCGGGTTTCCACCAACCATAGTGATGAAGGTGAAAAAGAACAAGGAGAAGATCAGAATGACCTTTCCACCGGACAGCCAGAATTCGGCTTCACCATAGGCTTTCACAGCCAAGACGTTAAGGGAGCTATGCAAGAATCAGTATTTGGATGAAATCTTATGTGCACGCGAATGGCCTAAATGGGCGGAAGAGGTTCTCACCCATAGACCAGGATGACACCAATGCAGACACCTGCAACTGGACCAGGTTCAGTAATCTTATCACTCCAGAAAGACAAGACGAGCGTGAAAGCTGAGATCTCAAAAGGAATCAAAAGAGCCTCATAGAAGCTAAAACGGAGTGTTAGCACGGACAACGGGGAGGATTTCAGCCTAAGCCGAAAAGAGAACGGACAAAAAGTTCCAGCCGACCATGAAACCAAGAGCGTCGTCGACCCATTTTCCAGCCAAGCGAATGAAACCACCACTGACAGGGAAGGCAGTGGTCATTTCAGCGAGACAGTTATTTACCATGGCCAAAAACATGCATTGAACGGTAAAGGCAATAAACAAGCTGCCGGGTCCGCCATGGTAAAGACCCGTGCCGATGCTCACGAAAAGGGCCGTTCCAATAGAACCACCAATGGCAATTAGCTGGATCTGACGGTTTCCAAGATGGCGTTGAAGGCTGTCGGCATTTTCAGCCATCACACCTTCTTGTACATCACGAGAGCCGCTCTCATGCTTGAGCCCGAGTGCTTCCGACACACTGCCGCTCGTGTCCTTGTCCTTGTCGCTTAGGATAGCCATTTTGTTGGCATTCCTGTCTGGGATGTTTAGTGGCTAATACGGTGTGGGTAGGGCGCGATCGAAAGAAACTGGATGGGCTGATGTCGCTTATTCGTCTAGATTCCAGGTTATGGATTCTGCAAATGTTGGGGTAGATCGGCGGGATAATCCGGGGGTGGATCTGCTACAGAAAGGTGGGATTGTCGGGCTATGTTGCAAGGGCCTGGGAATCGATCTTCGTTGTGGGCAATGATATTGTTGCTATGGATGTTGAGATGTTGGGAAGGTGCAATGGCAATGGCAAATGTCGGAGATTTCGAGTCTCTAGGGTTGGGTTTCCGTAGGTACGGAGTTTAGCGGAGAGACTTTGCAATCTTCGAAAGAAAGAGGATAGTTGGAGGGTAAAAAGGAGTAATGCAGTCAGAAAAGCATAAGATGTTAAGATGCCAAAATCTTCTATTAAAGAAAAGAAGGCGAAAAAAAAGAAAAAAAACGTGGGAGTAAAAGAGAGAACTTAAAAGGGTAGAGATTTGCCTGGAGACAAGATTAGCCAGATTAGCGCAATAAGCCCCTAAGCCCATGTAAACCATTCAACCCACAGAAAAGCCATACCAAGGCCATTATGACGCAGTTCAGTTGATGGCTTGTGGTCATTTTTGGTAATTTTGCTTCCTTTTGGGTTTCATTTCGAGAACTTCCCCAAGGTTGATTGGCTTGGAATCCCTTTTGTCGCCCCCGCACGGGCTGTGACTTAACCCGCATCCGGATACAAGTCGGGAATCTTCTTTTTGTTCATTTTGGATTCTACTGGATCATACTACCTAAATGGTCCTAGAACGTCCCCCGGTTCTGTCTCCTAATTCAGAGTTATTCCATGCTTAGGTTCGGTGAGTCCGAGGACGGACCCGTGCACATTTCCCGCGGGCAAGATTACACATTTCACCTGCTGATTTTGCGAGTTGCCCCTAAACCACAAATGTACAAAGTAACCCGTAATGTTTATTCTACTCTTGGCAGCCTTGATCACATTGTCCTTATCTCGTGTTCTCGCTAGCTCTTCCCGGCTTCAAAACTTGGGGGGAAATGGGGCCAAATCCTATATGTTACGTAACCTGAGAGATACGGGCGTGGACCCTGGAACGGTCATGATAAGTAGCAAATTAATCAGTTCACAGCCCTACTTGTCATTCTATTTCATATTCTAAGCTTCTGCCTACAAGCCCCGGAAAACGTAATATAGATCGAATCGGGCAAATTTGCATGCCACATTAACTGGAGACATGCATATGCCAAGTAGCGGTGGAATCACGTTTGATTGGTCAACCAGTTCTACCATCTCCCTCTATATGAGATAACAACTTCCCCCAGGGCTATCTTCTTTTGAGATAGTTATCATGCTATGTTGTACATAGTGATAGACCTCTTGGTGAGGCTTCAACAAACGTAGCCATTCTCGAAAATTACTTCCAAGGTTGGATCGGGAACTGGCCAGATTTGCACCCAATTCAAACACCAATATATATTTCCTACTGGCTTGGCTAGTGTAGCTATCTCTCTCTCTTTTTCTGTCTTTCCTCTCATTTCTTCATCTTTTTATCCCCAAACAAATATACACGTGCTTGCTG
>LACB01000275.1:0-36749 GCA_030142185.1 Penicillium thymicola
TGGTGGCTGTTCTGTAAGGATGCAAAAGAAAAAAAAAAAAAAAGGCTAGATAGTTCCATTGTTTGCCATCAATCCCCGCTTTAAAAAGCTATTTGGTCCCCGAAAAGGTGAAAAAAAGCAATTATTTCATCCCTTGTATATATATATCTCTCTCCCACCTACTCCGTACATAGTCTATATCCACACATCACATATTCATCATGAGAAGATATCAACAACATACACACTCAAGCTGGCACCGCGCCTACGCAGACAAATTCGATTGCCCTTGGTGCGGAACCCCTCACCGGGCAGAGACACCTCAGAACCAGAACCAGAACCACAACACCCGCAAGCAATCCACAAAGGGCTCGGACAATGGCAGAACAAGCAGAGCCAATGCTACATCGACACCAATCGGACGTCGGATAGCTCACGAGAGCTCTGACTTTGCCGTCGAAGACCAATCCGCCGATACCCCGCTCGAACCCCAAACGCCAGAATCAGCTCCGGATGCGAACGAAGAGACCCCGGGGCCGGAATCCGATTCAAATTACGCGCGATACAATATGGGGCGAACTGCGAGGCCCGAGGGCTTGAATACGGCGCTCGCGCCAGATACACTGCGCCCGCCACTTCCCGAGCAGTGGACGAAGGAGGTTGAGGATCAGGAACACAGGTAGGGATCTCTAGTTGATGGTTTTGGTCACCGCTGGTTCGTGCTTGTGCTGACGGGGTGCTCGATAGTGCTGCGGAATGGAGCCCACCAGCTGTGGAAGATTGGCGCTCTGGGCTAGATACGCCTGGGGAGTTTCGAATTCCCGGTGACGAAAAAATTGGCTCCCCGGAATTGAATGTGAGGGAGTTAGAGGAGTCTTGAGGATGACTTGATTGAAATAGATCGAGGCAAAATATTCATGTTAAACTACAGATATCGGGGCTTTGCTCTGCTCATCTTTCTACAATGAACATAATATTCCATCGATTCGTTCTGCCTCCAATCACCCCCCTTGGCCCATCGTCACCAACGTTTGATGCATGATTCGAGTCACTTCTCTGGTTCAACATCCTCCAAACTTCCCCCGGCGAGAAGTGTAGCCCTGCATGTTGCAAGGTAGCGGCTCTTCTTGGCAAACACTTCATCCCATTCCGTGCGGAGGCTCCTGGTCTCGCTACTATTCCTCGGGAGTTGAGCCAGTAGAGATTCGACCTTCTCTTCATTCGCTTTTGCCTCGGCTTCCATAAGAATCAGCAATGCCATTTGGTTTCCGGGTGTCAATTGACATGACTCATCCTCCTCAGTCTGGGCGACCAGTGAAGTCTCGGCCTCCTTAAAGTCGTTGAGAAGCTGTGATGGACTTTGCTCCAATGCTTGGAGGGCTTCTTGACATTCTTCGCTCGATCCCTGGGATAGGAGAGCTTTGGCCTTGTCATGTCCATCAACTAGCGCCGTCTGTGCCATTTTCAACAGCCGGAGTTCTTGGGTAGTATCCGGTTGAGATTGGATTTCTGCCCGCGCCCTTTTTGGCATACGGAGTCTTTCATCGATATTCAGTGGCTTAAGCTGAGGTTGAGATTGAGGCTCTGTCTCACCAGCTGGAGCTGGACGTGCATACCAAGCCTTGTCACGAGCCTGGCGCATCTCTTCAGCCATCATCTGGAATACCTTGCGGAAGTCATCGGGCTCTTCCCAGAGGGTGCCGATCTTCCTTTTGTTGGCACGAAGCAACCCACGATAGTGACCGACCCTCTGCGGGTTGCCATACATATCTGCATTCACATAATTCTCGTCAAGCTCCACTTGCTCAAGGCGTGGATCGGGGTATTTCCTCTTAAGCTGCTCCATCGCTTCTTCTGCTTCGAGAACGTCACATTCTATCCGTGCTCGACTGTATTCCAATGCCAGAAGAAGGAAAGGACCATCCTCGCCCACAATGCGAGACAGCAGAGACTTGGCCATTTGCCAATCATCCTTCAACTCGGCTTCCTTGGCTTGTCTTTCGATGTCTTTGTTGGTTTGGATTTGAGCGTTGCGGATCATGTCCAATTCCTCGAGGTGTGTTCCAAGAACTGCTTTGTCTGAGATCCGAAGCAATCGAGACTTGGCCTCGTCAAAGTTACACCGCATTGCTGCTTCCTTGCTTTTCGCAATGAGTTGTTGGTCGGAATATTTCATAGAAGGAGGTTGAGAGTACGTGTCCACAGGAGGATTACCATGGATGATATGCTGGGGATGCGAGGAAGGGGATGGGGGTGGGCGTTGGGTTTGAATTCGAGGGACCGGCATGTTGACGATGTCTATGTGGGCAATGAATTCCCGCAAGAGTTGTTTCATTTGACCTTCAGGGTTGTCGCGCACGTTGAGAGGATCCGCACGATAACGTCGGATGTTGTGCTGCACGTAATTTCTTACACGAGCCCAGCTCCAGCCTGAGATACCCCAAAAGTGAGAAGCAACACGTTGCCAATAATCAGTATTGCCTCGCCGTTCTTTGTAGAGGTATTTGTGAACAAGGCAGATTTGCAGTAGAACTAGCTGATCAGATAGCGTTAACGATGGCAATCTAGGAGGGCCCCATGGACCCTGGGTTATTGCGTCGCTGGTGGAGGTAGGCCATGTTGACTCGGGTGGTATTGGGGGCCGTGAAGATGAAGATGAAGATGAAGATGGGCCAGGGCCGGGTCCTAGCAAGTCGAGAATTAGCATTAGCAACCATAGGCAAGATTTTCATAATTGGCATACCACATGAGTCGGGGGCCTGATCAGACATATTCACGAAAGAGGGATGAGATATGAGATAGCCGAAGAAAGGTGAAGAGAGCAGAGCTGAAATGTGGGTGAACAAACAGTAAAGAAACGAGGTGTCGCGTTTTACATACAAAAATGATTTGTGATTACATATATGTATAAAGGTGACTGTGATGAGATGATCTTGCTCAAACATTGGAAGGGACTGGGAAACACTCAATCAACAGTTCATACAAGTTCAAATCAATCAATGTGAATCGGATATAAGTACTACAGTGGCAGATGTATGTATACAGTTCTGATATCTCTATCTCCATCTTCTTCATCTTTTCTCAGTTCAGCGAGTGATCATCACTAGAAGCTGACAGCGCAGCCCGAACTTTGCAAAGAACGTTAATTGTCACGTCAGTTTCGCGCTTTATAGATTCGCGGAGTGTTGGGGTCGATTGTAGCAACCCAACTCGACTTAGCCGAAATTCCAGGAATTTGCTTTTACCAGTGTTATTGTAAAGTGTTTCTATGTACATTATTTGATATAATGTCTCCTCACTCTTAGTATGAGAAGGCTTTTTTCATCGCCCTGGCAACCATAGATATATGGCTTAGGACAGGAAAAGTATTTACAACATGGTTCCCGTACGAATAGTACATGTTGTATCAAATGATATGGTGTACCAATCGCCAGTCTCATTTAATCCAGCCAAGGAAATAGCACACTGTAGAATGCTTTGGGATCCTGGAGGAAGGGCGCATGGCCTAGACCGGGGAACATGTGGAACGTGGAGTTGGGGATCATGGCTGCGGCAGCCGGACCGAGTTCAGAATAATGGCCCAACTTCGCGGCAACAGCAGGGGATGACCATGCTTTACCAAGCGCCGTAATGTCGTTCTCTCCTACCATGAGGTAGGTACGTGTCTGCAGGAGAGGCAGCTGGTAGATGATAGGTTGGCTGAGCAAGGCGTCGGTAACGAGGGCCATCACGTACGAATACTCGGAGCCATAGTCGCCGGCATAGATGTCGGCTAGCATGTGGACCCAGGTATCATACTCAGGCTTCCAGGGGGCACCGTGAAAGTAGCTGGCCTGCTCATACCCCTTGAGAGTGGTAAAGTTCTGCACAATCTGGCTCTCATATGTTGCGTCGATTGATAAATAGGGCACACCCTTGGCTACCCAGTCCTCCAGTCCCAGGGGATCGACAAGGACGAGCTGTTGAACGTTGGCCGGGTACATGAGACCGTAGCGGGCGGCGATCATGCCACCCATCGAATGGCCAATCACGGTGACTTGATCGATGCCTAGCGCAGTGAGCAGACTGTGGATGTTCAACGCCTGCTGTTGTACATTGTAAGAGTAGCCCTGGGGCTTGCTCGATTTGCAGAAGCCGATGTCGTCGGGCAGAATAACTCGGTATCCGGAGGCCGACAGGTGTCGCGCGGTGTCGGACCATGTGACCCCGCAGAAGTTCCCGCCGTGCAGCAAGATCGCTGTCTTTTCATTCTTATTTTGTTTCTTTGGCGGTACGTCCATGAACGCCATTGTAAGGTTTTGGCGCTGATTGGAGAAGTTGAACAGCTTCACCGGCCAAGGGTAGGGGTAGCTAGATCCATATAGATCGGCTGGCACATGGCCATCATAGATGGTGCCAATCGGGTCAGGGTCGGACTGCGCGGAGACAACGCCCACAAAAGATAGCACCGCTGACAAGGCACTGAAGACGGAGAAGATCTTCATGGTGCAGGTGTGGTTGCTTGCAAAAGAATCAAGTTCTCCTAGTGACTGTAGTGACTCTCGTTTAAATCGGTGTCTCTCTGCCAATCGTACAAGAGAAAAGAGAATTAGTTGTCTCCTGATACAAACATATATATAGCAGCTTGAGATTTATTTTAGTGTAAAACCAAGGCGGACACCAGTGTCGCACCAGAGCCAGGGGCACGTTGCTACCTTGAGCTGTATGTGGTTAGTTATCTAGGGGCTGATTACTCCGTACTCCGTACTCCGTACGGCGTACGGGGTAGTTATACAACCTTTCCTGTTTCGCTTTTCGACCGGAAGCATACGGGCTTTTTAATCTTTCATTCACAGGTGTTTTTAATCAACTGCAATTTCGCTCGCCCGTACTTGATGTAGTCCGGCACTAGGGCCGGGAGCTCGGGCACTGTGCTGAGTAATCCCCAGTTCACCTGGGCCCTTAATGAGGGATTCCAACCTCTCAGGCAATCCAACAGGTAATCCTCTTGATAATATTTCGTCTACTATAGAAGCATTTGGTTTTATGTGGCTTGGTATGTACATGTTTCTTGATTGACATCGATCGACTGTTTAATTCTGAAGTGGCCCCCAACAATTCCCAAACTAGCGCCTTTCACGCCATACAGCGTGAAATTAATAACGTACACATCTTGCAACATCCTAGCCTTCGATGCCTTTTTTTATATTTACAATGGTCTCAGATGAAACGGGTGAATGTCCCGATTAGGGTGCGCTACGGAGTACGGAGTAGAGTGCGAAGACTTCCACTAATAAGACCCTTGTCAATGTCGATGTAACTCTTATGTTGTACTGCATAACACGCTAACACGCTATCCCGCCGGTAATGCGGAAAATAATATAATTATGCGTGGAAAAGTGATGAGAAAATATGTGTTGACCTTCGTCTTAATCAGTTCTATAAGATCATATGTACTATCTACGTCCAGGCGACCTCTAGCAACCTGCTATGTCTAAAAACACTCCAGGGTCAAGCAGGGCCTTTGAGATCCAAGTGCCATGCATCGTCTTCCTCGTCACCACGCCGGCCTTTGTGGCGATCCGACTGTGGTCCCGAGCCAAATCTAAGTCGGGTCTGGGCTTGGACGACTGGACCATTTTGGTGTCTTCCGTGAGTTCTTCATGCGTGAGATTGAGCTGTCTCATACAGGCCTAACACTTATATTAACAGATGTTTGCGGTTATCGTCATGTCCTTTATGCTGGCAGCCTGCACCTATGGCTTTGGCCAACACATTGCGAATATCACAACACCGCACAGGCTAATGACCATGAAGGTACGTTGGGAGTTGTCCTCGCTGCAGTCTCTTACATCTATGCTGTGATTACGGAGCGCTATATCTTTAAGTCTATATAGGCTGCTAACTTCAGGTCTGCCAGCTCTTTTTCGTTAGTCAAGCTTTCTACAAGCTTACCATGAACATGACAAAGATGTCAATTCTGATGCTATATCTACGCATTTTCATCCAGCGTTGGTTTCGCATCGTCTGTTATGTGCTCTTGGTTATCATCACCTCCTATATGGTGGGCGCCTTCTTCGCCTCTGTATTCCAATGCACGCCAGTCGCCCGAGCCTGGAACAAGACCATTCCAGGATCATGCATCAACATAACCACCAACTGGTACGCCAACGCTGGCTTTTCGATAGCCACCGACATCATCATATTGACGCTGCCGATGTATCCGCTCTACAAGTCGAAGATAATATTGAAGCGGAAAATCGCTCTGATGATTATATTTGCCCTCGGCGCTTTGTATGTCCTCAATACCTCGGTGCCGCAGCCGCAGCCGAAGGCGCCAACTCAAGACTGACCAGAAATTCCCAAGTGTCGTCGTTACAAGCATTGTCCGGATGCAGACCCTGGACTTCTCGTCCACAAGTCCTGACCCTACCTGTGAGCGTCCTCATATCCTCTCCGAGTTACTCTTGCTTAGGCACTTACGAGATACGTTTACAGACGATATCGCCTCCTCCGTATGGACGATGCTCGAAGAAAACGTGGCGATTACCTGTGCCTGCCTGCCAATGATGTGGATGCCACTTGCTAAGATCTTTCCCTCCTTCTTTTCCTTGGATAGTGGGACCGACAGCTATGGAAGCTCGGATGCCAGGAGCTCGGAACTTAAAGCCACATCTCGGTCTCGAAGCAATTGGTCCCGTCTAAATGTGTACCCTGACACCAAGAGTAGCACTGGCGATTCCAAAAACCGACCCTCGGAGGATAGCACGGGCCAGATACTCCCGTCTTGTCAGGGCGGCGAAACCCAGTATCAAAATGCAACGGGCATCACGAAGGTCACGTAATATTGTGTCTCTTTTTCTAACGCGAAACCGCCTTCGAGGCGAATAGATGTATAGGTACGAGTAGGCGGAATAACGTGTTGGGTTTTAGGTACACGAAAACTGATATTTTTATCTTACTCTAATATACTCACTACATCCATTTAAGGAATTAGCTTACTCAAACCAACTGAGTGGAGGATATAGTAGAGATGCGGGTTGAAAGGTTGTCGTTTCTCGCGTCGTTAGCCGTCAATATCGCGGAATAATAATATGTATAAAGTTCTATTATAATCCGACTCGACTGTGATACGTCGAAGTAGGTAGAGACAATCATAGCATAAAAGCCCCCCCGTTAGACCCAATCAAGTCGCCATTGACCCACCGAGAACCTTCTCCCGACAGCCAGGTGACCACATCGGCAACGTCTCGAGGTGTCCCGAGTCTTCGCTCTGCAGTAGCAAGCCCTTTGGCAGCGGCTCTCGCCTCACTATTGGGAGCGTCAGGTGTTGCTGTGGGTCCTACCAAAACGGCGTTACAGGTGAGATGGTACTTGATGCCAAGTTCTCGAGCCCAAGTACGAGTCAAAGACTCCAAAGCGGCCTTGCTTGCTGAATAAACGCCATATCCTGGAAAATTTAACCTAGAGCCAATTGAAGAACTGAAAAGAATGTTAATGGTTGAGAATGCAGGAAGGCAATGGGGGGAGATTACTTACATGTTGATGATTCTGTTTCCCTGCGGTCCCAGGTGCGGAAGCAACGCCTGGACCAAAAGGATAGGAGCCCGTACGTTGATGTGCATGATCCTGATCTCATTAGCAATCTTCGGATCCCCTCGCAGTCCGTGAATAGAATGACTTACTTTTCAAACTCATCTTGGTCCAATGATTCTTCAACACTGGCGGGTGTTTGAGCAATGGCCGCATTATTAACCAACAGTTCGATGGTATCAACCCTAAGGCCTTGAAGAGCCTGTCTGACAATTGCTTCTCCACAGGTCCCCGACGATAGATCGGCTTGAATTGCGCAGCATTTGCGGCCTTGGGTTGTGAACTCGTCAACCATTTCGAGTGCTGTTGATCTAGAATTACTTGAAACGTAAACCAAAGCAACATTCGCCCCAAGAATGGCAAGCTGTCGTGCAATTTCCTGTCCTATTCCACGGGTAGCCCCAGTAACGATGGCGGACTTCGCTACCAGTGGTAGATTCGAAGGGCTCTGTGTAAAATCAGACATATTTCTGTAGAAACGAAGAATTACGCGTATATATAGCGAACGTAAACCAATGTAGTCGATGTAAGATTTGAACGGGATAAAACCACGTTTTTAAGTTCCTATTATCATTTCCTATGGGCTTGAACGGATCGGAAATCGCGGCCATCCGAAAAGGTGACTCTTTGACTCGGAACTTGGTGATACCGCCTTCCGTACTATGAGATTGGTAATCGACAGAAATATATACGACAATGTATGTACTAGTGTTAGGCAGGTGTAGGTAGAATGCCCCAGCTGGTGTTATAGGTGGGGGCGGTTGGGGGACAGCTATACTAAGATTCTCCACCTATGCCACTATGTACCTAGGTATAACTTCGTGGTTTTTTCTATATGGGGAGTTTTCTACATTTTGAGGTAGAAGAAGTCAGTAATTTTGAGTAAATTCGACCAAAAGAAATGTAGGTAGAGACTAAATATTTCCTGAATCCTGAGGCAACAGGTATTTCCTAAAACGGCTAGCGTTTTGAGTGTGTCATGTCATGGCCAGCTTATTTCCAACACAACTCTGAAAATATTCTTTGTCGATGGCCCTAAGGCCACGATGTTTGTTTCTAGGACCTTAAATATATAGAACCATCTCCCCTCAGTTCCTCAGTTTCCTCAATCTCCCAAAATACAATCCCCCCACCTTGCTTCAATCTTACCAACATCTTATCTCGCAATGCAGCTATATCTAATTCGCCATGCGGAAACAGTACATAACGTTGGAAAAGTCCTGTAGGAACCCATATTTCTGAATTGGAGTTCCCATCTGACTCTGACTTCGTGTGATAGGGCCGGCACCACCGATTCGGCACTGACCAACCATGGGATGGCTCAGATCAATTGCCTTGCTCAGCATTTCGTTTCCAATTCAACCAAATTCATGACGGTATTCTCTTCAGATCTGAGCCGAGCAAGAATCACAGCCGAGGGGGTCTGCCGTACACAAGTTCCACTCGCCGGTGAAACACCCTTGCAACCGATATTAACACCGAATTTAAGAGAGAAAGATTACGGATCGATGGAAGGCTGCTTCTGGAAAACCCCTTCTCCATTGCCAAGGCCGCGAGCCTGGGTCATCCCTGAGACAAAAGTGTCAATGAGAGAGAGAGCTAAAAACTTTTTCGACGAACACCTGCTTCCAATACTGATGCGTGACCCACACGGTCGACAAAACATTGCAGTTGTTGCCCATGGCATCATCCTACAAGAGCTATGGGCATACTTTATTGAGATCTTCAACCCAGCAGACACCAAAGTTGCTCCCGGAATTTGCGATACCAGTATGGCTGCGCTTCATACGAAGCCTGTCTGGTCAAATACCGGCTACATGACGATACTGATTACCCCGAACCCGACAGAAAGGACCATGCTACCTACTGTTATGCCAAACTTCGCATTTGTTGTCCTGAGTATTGACGACAAGAAACATCTTGCCAATCTCCATCGAACTAGGGGTGGCGTTGGAACCGCCGCTCATGACACGAAACAAAGAAAGATAGATCAATTTTTCCGATGATTGCCTGTTAACAGAGAATCTGTTGCTATGTACAAGTTCAGCAATCTTCGCAATTGCCGAAAGTTTTATTCTGTGTGAAAGACCTCTTCCAAGGACTTCCACCACCCTGGACCTTCCGCACTGCCCACTGCTCCGGGAATAGGGCTCTCCTAATACCACGTGCTTTGAATTAGCGTCTGTATCTTTCGATCTGTGGTAAATCCTCAACATACCTGCATCTCATCAGTCATAGCCCACCACTCTCTCATCTTCGGCAATGACCGCATGCTCTCCATATCAGCTTCGATATTTGTACCGACGTACTTGAAGGTTGCAAATAAAGTCCGATCGTTATCGAAGTAGATTGAGTCTGGGCCGGCGCAAATACACCATGTCAGCCAATTTGAACATGCAGTATGTTTATACATATTTTTGACATCGAGACTCACAGTCTACGATGTTACACTCCTTAATCTTTTGAAGGATCTCAGGCCAAACATTGGCATGGCACTCTTTGTATGCCGCGACAGCGGAGGGCTTGAGGTGCACGATCTGGGCGAAGCGGCGGGGTTGAGGTTGAGCCATGACGAGATGTTCAATATATAAATCGAATTAAGCCTCGAACCTTTGGAATCAGAGCGGAATGTAATAAAAAAAAACCCGAGGAAATCAACTTGCCTTTTATGCCCGTCTCGCTCTAGCTTCAACCCGGACTCGGAGTGCGCTAACCCGGGAAGAGCTTGGCATCTATTCACATGCATGGAGGCTGGAGCTTGAATCCATGTGGTCATAATACATGATTAAAACACGTGGAGCATGATACTACTAGTAGATATTACATACTACAAGGATTGGATAAATTAAATTCAACTAGACTGTGCTTAAGGAGCAGAGTTTTGCATGCATTGTAGAATGCAGTATCCTCAATGGAATACACATAGAAAATTGAATGCATCGCAAAATTGCAGTAGATCAAATTGGTATTCGTAATTATAAAAAAGCACAACAAATCACTCTCATGACAGCATCTGACTCTTAGGAACAGGGTGAATCCAGGAAACGGCCATATTAGCCACCAAAGATATAACACCGATGATCCACATCGATCGCGCATAGTCTGACCCGTTGTATCTGAAGATAATAGCAAAGACAATTCCTCCAAGGTTACCAAAACCACCAACAATTCCAGAAACAATACCATTGGCAAAAGGATGCACATGAGGCACAAGAGCAAAATTGGCTCCATTGGAGGCCTCGAGGAAGAAAGCTAGTCCGGCGATAAGACCGAACATAGCTGCCTCCGTGGATGGGTTCGATAACCCGATCGCAAGTTGGAAAGCTCCCATCGAGATTCCCAAAAAGGTAATCAGAAGCTTCTTGGACCAGACCTTGTCTGTGTACTGGTAAACCAAGTCACCGAATAGACCACCCGCGGGTCGGAAGACGGCATTCAGGAGGCCGAACATGGCAGCCCACTGTCCCGATTCTGTTTGACCCATGTTTGGGAAGTTCTCTGTGTAGTAAGATCCCAGGATGGAGTTGACTGCAAGCTCTGAGCCGAATGAACAAGCGTAGGGGATTGCCAGGGCCATGGTGGATAGACTCAGAGCCACGCTCAGGGCTTCTCGGCGAGTTGGGGAGACGACTGTCTCTTGTTTGAAGAGGTCCATCTGACCAATTGTGGATGTATCGGCGTCTGAGATTTGTGGTGTCTGGGCACCTTTCTTTTCGATGTCGACTGTTGCGGCGTTGTGGGGGGTCGTCATTCCGCTGGTAAAAGCGCCGGAGTTGATATCGACGATGTTGCCGTCGGCGGCCACGGTGGTACTATTGGACTCTTTTGCCCAGAGGTGTCTCTCAGACCACTTTCCTGTTGGTGTATCCTCGCAGAGGAACAACATGCATAGCGCGACGAAGGTGATGATGATAAAGGGGATGACGTAGGCGACACGCCACGCTTTGTGAGAAGGGAGGCCGCTAGTGTGGACGAGAGAGTCGTAGATGGCGGGCATCAAAAAGCTGAATTGATTTGTTAGTATATTCATAGGATGCAAAGGAGAAGGGGGGGACACCTACTATGTAATACCTCCACCTGCATTACCCCAGCCTCCAGCGAGGGAGTTGGCAGTACCGACAATACTCTTGTCGAAGAAACCAGTGCACCAGACCTGGCATGGGACGAAGGTCCCTCCCAGAATTCCAACGAAAAATCGGAGGGCAATCAGGCCCTTGGGACCAGTAACCAGACCGGCCATGGCTGTAGGAATTGCTCCGCAAATAAGTAGTCCCACGAAGACCAAACGTGGGCCATAGCGATCACAGAGTGGCCCTGCAACAAATCGGACGAGTAGACTGTAGAGGTCAGAAGAGTATTCCTTTGATTGATTTCATTGTCTGGTACTTACGTTGCTAGAAGTGCGACAATGTTTGAGTTGGCGACATCTGCTTGTGTCATATTTAAGTCTTTTTTGATGGTCACGCTCAACTAGAAAGCCGGATAGGATTAGAAACGGTGTTTTTTTCTTCTTCATGTATCAAACTTTTTGCAATTGTATCATGAACTTACCAGTGGTGGAAAGGCGTACCATGAGAGGAATGCCACCATGAAGCCAAGCCATGAGAAGAAGAACACCCGTCCATATTGGTCAAAGGGGTTCAATACGGGGATAGATTTGGCTTTGCGGGTACTTGGGTTGATTTCCGGTGATACAAAGAGACGTTTAACAAAGTTGGTTGCCATTTTGGTGGCCTCTTTGTAAAGTCGAGCGTTTGAGGTAGAGGTGGGCTCGGGAGCTGATATTCTAATTTTTTAAAAAAGGCTCAGATAACTTGGTATAGTTTTGATGATTAAATGTAAACAAGAGTTGGTTTTGGAAATTTAGGAGAAAGATGCAAGTCGAAAAATGAATAGACCTTGGTATCTATATAGATGTTTGTTATGCTGTCTTTGCTGAAGCATAGATCTCAGATGTATCTTGGACATGACACATGGAACAACAATTAGTCTGATATTCCCATTGTATATCAAGTCATCCAATTATCGTAGATAGCTACGTGCTGTCAATCGAAAACGGTTAGTCAAGAGTTACTACCGAGTATATCTCAGGTCGCTGATTTGATACGCAAGGACAAGGTTACCGTAAGGATCATCAGATCCTTGGATAGTCAACTTTACTTTTTGCCTCAGACTTCCTGAATCTTCCGCTGTATCCTGCAGTCTAATTCTGATAGAGATAAGAGTATACATTCGACCGACCTATAACAGTTTAGGATGTATAATATGCCGAGTGCCATGATTGGAGGGAAAGTTTGATGGTATGAACCAATCTACTTGATGTAACTCCGCGGACCTTCAATTGACGAATTCAGACTTACATTATACAATTATACCGAGTCTGGAGGGGTGGACCTTTTACTCTACGGTGGACAGGAATTCATATCGTTGATAAACGCGAGCCTCCTCATTGGATGCCAAGCCAACAGAGATAGGGACCGAAGAACGAGCTCAGCCCGGCGGGTCTTTGCATTAATGTCGATCTGGTAGGAGCTCCGCGGAAATACTCTTAAATCTATATTGTAGTGGCTCCAGTTGATTCTGGATGAGAGCGTGAACACTGATCAACCAAGATCTGGTATCGACCACGTCAAAATTAGGGTTTCTGTCTTCAGCATACTAACGCAAAGGCTTCCTTAACAACCAGTCTAGAAAGGTCTTTTCTCTTCTCTTCTTTTCTTTTCTTTTCTTTTTTGGCATATTTTTAGTACAACATATGTGCGAAGTTCTATCTCCACGGGAAAGGGACACTGAGATAAGAAATCTCGACGTTGTTCCAAGGTTGGAATCCATGGAAATTGATAGTCCAGATAGCAGTTCCAAGGTTCTAATACCCTAGCATATTACCTAGGTAGTTATATCGGGAGGTTGAACAGATATCCAACATCATCACTTAGGAAACTATTCATAGGGGCAGCGCGAAAAGGTCCGTGGCCATTGTTAATATCTTCAATGCCGTGGAAGTCAAAAAACTCGTTGCTCCACCAGAGGTTGGATTTGAGAAATCAGTAATAATCTGGAATCGAAAGAGATATTCAACAGAAGACTTCATGGTTTAATGCCGTGGTAGATGATCCAGTTGATACCTATAGATATATGTATTGAGGTACACCGTTTTCCATATATTGAAGCATGAGATATACCCTAGAATGATCTACACCTGAAAGAGCTTCTCATATGATCTAAGTCCACGATATATATATACGCGCATTTTACAATGTCTACATAGATCTGATCTTCAGTCGTTTCGGGGAAGAAATAATGAAGGAAGTTCTTGTAAAGCTCGTATTCTCAAATGTTCTCGTAAGGCCATTAATTATCTCGATCCTATACGCCAACCTGTTCCATCACAAAATTCTAAAGAAATCGACATGGCACATAACAACTACCAATCAATCGACTTGGCTGGTTGCACCGCTGGTGCACGAGTCAAGAAACCATCAGTAACCTTCTTCCCCTTCATACCCTTGAACTTTTTGTCAACTTTCTGGAAAGGATCCTCCGCCTCGCCCTTACGAACTTTCCACTTCTCCGTCCCCAAGATCGAATCCAATTCCTCAATGGGCGGGAGTTTGATATAAACCCAGCCATCATCCCTCTCCTCAACAGGGAACGTAGCGATATTCATGCTCTCATCGTTTGAGCACCGACCCGCCTGCTCACCATTGAGCTCGAAGTTGCGCTTGTGATACGGACATGACACCCAGTATTTCCCAGCATCGTCATCACCAACAAGGCCATCAGAAAGAACGAAAGCTCGCTTGTGCGGACACATCTGCTGCGTCGCATAGAACTTGCCCTTGATCTTAAAGACAGCAAGCTGCGTGTCGCCACGCTTGACATTCGCTGATGAGACCTGAGGTGGCTCATCGGAGAAATGATCGACTCGGACAACCGGCTGCCACGAGACGCTTGACCACTTGTGGCCTTTGAAATCCTCTCGCTCGGCAGAGTCCTTGGGCCAGTATGTGGGTCGTTGCTGAGATCGTTCTTGGACAACTTCGACTGTATCGACAGTTTCGTCTGTGTTTGCAAATTGCTGGAAGACCTTTCGGCGCTTGGGGTCTTTGACAGTCTCGGTCCACTCGCAGAAATAGCTATCGACGAGTTCGTGCATTTGTCTTTCCATGTCGGCGCAGATCCCGAGTTTATCATCCACGATCACTTCTTTGAGGTATTTGATTCCGCCTGGAAGATTTTCGATCCATCGTGCTGTTCGCTGGAGTTTGTCGGCGGTGCGGATGTAGAAAATCAAGTAGCGGTCGATGATGGGCATCACCATATCCGCTGGTACGTCTGTAACAAGAAGTTCGGCGTGTCTGGGCTTTGCACCTCCGTTGCCTCCAACAAAGATGTTGAACCCAACCTCGGTAGCAATGAGTCCAAAGCTGGCAGTTATTAGTTATGGATGTTTTTTTAACCCATCGTGGGATGTTTTTCACTCACTCCTTGTTTTGGGCTTCGGCACATTCTCGAACGCAGCCAGATACAGCTCCCTTGAACTTGTGTGGCGCACGAATACTCTTGTATCGCTCTTCCAGTCGAATTGCCATGCCGACACTGTCACCGACACCGAAGCGACACCATGTGGTTCCAACGCAACTCTGAACGTTCACTGTCAGTTGGTCTTCTCGTGAAAATTAATTTGGCTAACATACCTTGATTGCTCGAAGTGCCTTTGCATAGGCGTGTCCACTCTCCATGCCCGCATCCACAAGTTCCGTCCATATATTCAGAAGATCCTGCTTCTTGGCACCGAACATGTCGATGCGCTGGGCACCGGTGATTTTGCAATAAAGACCGTATTTCTTGGCCACGGATCCGATAGCAATGAGCTTATCGGCGGTTATTTCACCACCTGGAATTCGGGGTACCACAGAGAATGTGCCGTTTCTTTGAATGTTGGCGAGGAACTTGTCGTTTGTTTCCTGCAAGTCGTTGACTGCCTTGTCCATGATGTGAGGATTGAACAGACTAGACAGAATGGATGCAATTGCGGGCTTGCACAGTTCGCAACCAAGAGAGTCTGGTTTCCTTCCGACAGCTTTCATGATGTCGACGAAGGATTTCAGTTGCTTGATGGCTACGACATTGTATAGATCGGCTCGGGAGTAGGGGATATGTGAGCACACTGAAAATGTTAGCGGTGACACGAGCGAGCACTGGGGGCAAGTTGATACTTACGGTTGTTTGATACCTCTTGTCCCATATCGAGCATTGTTTTGTTGAAAATTGACTGAACAAGAGGCATGCAACCACCACAGCCTGTTCCTGCCTTCGTGCATGACTTGACTTGTGCAATGGTTGTGCATGTGCCATTCTTCACATTCTCGACCACATCCCCCTTGGTGACATTGTGGCATGAACAGATCTGGGTGCTGTCGTCACTGCGGATATGAATTAGAATCTGCTCCAAATAGCAGGACTAACGATACTCACAGGTCATCTGCATTTTCCTCCCCGCCATTCTGGGAACCAAGAATAAATTGACTTGGAGGAACCTCAAGTTCTTTCTGGAGCTTAACCATTTGGTTCAACTTCAGATAGTCCTTGGTATCTCCAATCATCATGCCACCAAGTAAGAACTTGCCGTCCATGGTGAACAAGTACTTCTTGTACACACCACTGAAGGGGTCCTTATATGTCAAAGCCTTGACAGGGGGTTCATCTCGTGAATTATCGCCACCCAGGCCAGGAACAGTGGAAGGTCGAGCACCGGGAAGGAACTTCGGCCCATCTCTGTCAGCAAAGAAGTCACCGAAACTAGCGACATCAACTCCGAGGAGCTTCAACTTTGTGCTGAGATCCGGCCGTGTGAAACTTCTAGGCTCCTTGTCTGGGTTGGTTAGGTTGAAAGCAAGCACATCGGCCATCTCAATGCCTGGAGCAATGATTCCGAATGTCTGGTTCTCCCAGCTTGCGCATTCTCCAACAGCGTAGATATCTGGGGTCGAGGTTTGCAGACTATGTAAGTTAGATGGCGAATCGCTCAATAGTCTTGATAGACGAACCTTTCATCGATTACAAATCCTCCACGCTCACCACATTGAATTCCAATGTCTCGACCAAGCTCATCTCGAGGTTGAACTCCAATCTATACCTCAATCAGTACACCACCAAAAGCCAAGAAACAAGAACACATACCGCAAAGCAAATACAACAACACTCAATCCTCTCACCATCCTCGAAGGTAATACCAATCACATTATTCCCGTCATCGGTATGAACAATCTTCACCCGTTTCTGGTGGAGAACATCAAGCCCCAACTCCTGGATCTTGCGAGTGACCAACGTCCCTGCATCTCCATCAAGTTGTCGCGCTAGGACCCATTTATTCCGATCGATCAATTTGACATTTCCAAAGTCCTCCAAATCCGTCATTGCCTTGGCAGCTTCTAAGCCTAGTAGTCCGCCTCCGACTGTGACAGCGGTTTCACCCTTATGCTGAGCTGCGAAGTCGATGAGACGTTCCAGATCTGAGATAGTTCGATATACAAAGACACCTTTGGCATCGTGGCCGGGAGTGTGTGTTGGGAGGGTGGCATCAGAGCCTGTTGCGAGGACGAGGATGTCATAGTTTATTGTGACACCAGTGGAGGTTTGGACGGTTTTGTCCGTGGGATTGATTGATGTTACTCGTGTGTTGAGGTGGTGATCGAAGGCTCGTTCTTTGAACGAGTCATACTAATATAGATTGTGTATTAGGTTCTGTGTTTTCCCCATTCTTGAATAATTGGGCGGCTTACCCATTCCGTTGGATTGAGGTATAGATCCTCAATCTTGCGATGTTCGAAAAATGTCGAAAGCCCAACACGATTGTATGCTACGTGGGCCTCTTCGCCAATGACCAGAATGTCGTATTTTTGTCCTGTATCCTGCTTGATAATCTTCTCACTGGTTGTTGTTAGAGGAATTTCTCACGTCCGTTGTTGAAATCCCTTACATGAGTGAAATAGCCACCATTCCAAGCCCAACTATTACAATCTTCTGGCGCTGGACATAGTTCGCGGGACTGGGACTGCCATCAACTGGCTCCCCATATCGTAGTCCATCCAGTACAGGCATAGCTGAGACTGAACAATGTGAGAGAGTATGAGACAAGCACTGACTACGGATTCCGGAACACGGCAGTCATTCTAATTTTAAGAAAACTAAATCCCTCTTTCCAGTACGTTTGATCCTACTTGATCCGTGACACTACATGGTGAGTCGTACGAATCAACAAATGGAGGCTAATCAGAGAGTGAAGTCGGAGAAAACAGGAACGGCGGATATCCTCCCTGGACCTCCCAGATAAGTCTGATCTCCGCGGAGATGATGGTTTTATGTCGACTGTGATTGGCTGGTAGGGTTACAGGCTTATCTCAACGTCTGATAAGAAGAATGAACAATATACATGACTTGGCTTTAATGAAATTTGAAATTCCGATCTTATGAAAATTGGTGGAATGTGGATCAGAAGAGGGTTTTGAATCCGCGGAGATCTAAAAAGTCCTATCCTGATGGTCATATTGGATGACGGGGCTGACGGTCACTGAGGGTCTTTGGCCTAAATGGGTGCTATTCGCAGTCAAAATGTGGATATTTACATGTTAAGAACTACTCAGTCTTTTTTAGTCTTTTATCAAGTTACTTGTCTTATTCTGGAAGAAATTTCGACCCGGTTTATTATATACCTACTATTTGATAGCACAAAGCAGCGTAGGAGCCTCGCCTCAGCACCATCATGGCCAGCATAACTACACAAACGATAACAGAATCAGAGACAATCTCTTTCAAAAATGGCCAAATCACAGTCGAGGACATCATCCCAAGTCCAGGGGAGCCCGACATCCCACTCCCACCACCATCAAAGAACCCCGTCGACATCTTGGATGTGGACAAAGGCACACCGGATAACCATGTACCTCGTGATCCACGATTGATTCGGTTGACGGGAGTTCATCCATTCAATGTGGAACCACCATTGACAGCATTGTTTAAAGAAGGTATGGTATCCATTCCCATATGTTATACCGAAGCCGACAAGCTAAGTCGATACCCAAGGCTTTCTCACATCCCCAGAACTGTTCTATGTTCGGAACCACGGGCCAGTGCCCCAGGTTCACGATGAGGATATCCCGGATTGGGAGATTAGCATAGAAGGGTAAGTGCGATCGGAATCATACTTGCATGTTTCGGGGTCCCCGGGTAGCTGATGGATGAGCTAGGTTGGTTGAGAAACCATTAGTCCTGAACTTCCGAGAAGTGCTTCAGAAGTACAACCAGATCACGGCACCAATCACACTAGTCTGTGCGGGTAACAGACGCAAAGAACAGAACACAGTCCGGAAGTCGAAGGGCTTCTCATGGGGTTCGGCTGGTTTATCGACGGCGCTATTCACAGGACCCATGATGGCGGATATTCTGCGCAGTGCGAAGCCACTTCGACGAGCGAAGTATGTCTGTATGGAGGGTGCTGATAAACTGGTGAGACTTCCCTATATCATGTTCTGAGAGGATCCCCGGTCTGAGGCTAACACATCCCATAGCCAAATGGATTTTATGGAACTTCAGTCAAATTGAACTGGGCCATGGACCCAAATAGAGGAATCATGTTGGCTCATAAGATGAATGGCGAAGACCTTCGACCAGACCATGGCCGTCCTTTGAGGGCAGTAGTTCCTGGTCAAATCGGAGGTCGGAGCGTGAAGTGGCTGAAGAAGTTGATTCTGACTGATGCCCCAAGTGATAACTGGTATCATATCAATGATAACCGCGTGCTCCCGTAAGTCCCTCATTATACAGTCGTGCATTGACTTCTGCTAACAGTGCCAGGACAATGGTGTCGCCGGAGATGTCCGCCCTGGATCGCAAGTGGTGGACCGATGAGCGATATGCTATTTATGAACTCAATGTGAATTCGGTTGCCGTGTATCCACAACACGAGGAAGAGATCGATTTATCCACAGCCGGACCCACGTATACAGTCAAAGGATATGCATACGCCGGCGGTGGCCGGAGGATAACAAAGGTTGAGATTTCTCTAGATAGAGGCAAATGTATTTACCCCCCGGACTGAAGGATGGAACGTGGCTAACGTCTGTGATCCACTAGCATGGCGCCTCTCCGAGATCGAATACGCAGAAGATAAATACCGCGACTTTGACGGCGACCTGTTCGGGGGCAAGGTAGACATGTGGTGGAGGGAAGCATCTTTCTGCTGGTCTTTTTGGTCACTGGATGTCCCAGTGGCAGACCTAGAGACTAGCGATGCAATCCTAGTCCGTGCAGTGGACGAGGCGCTGAGCGCCATGCCGCGTGACATATACTGGTCTGTCCTAGGCATGATGAATAACCCATGGTTCAGAGTGGCGATCACGAAAGAAGGAAATACGTTGAAATTTGAGCACCCCACACACCCATCCAAAGCCGGAGGGTGGATGGAAAGAGTCAAGAAGACCGGTGGTGACTTGCTCAATGGTAACTGGGGTGAAAGGGTTGAAGGCGAGGAGCTCCTCGAGCCTGAGCCCGTGAAGGAAATAAACATGAAGAAAAGCAGTGTGAACAGACAAATCGACTTGCAAGAGCTGAAGGCTAATAGCACAAGCGAGAAGCCCTGGTTTGTTGTCAATGGCGAAGTGTATGATGGTACAGGCTTCCTCGAAGGTCATCCCGGAGGAGCGATCAGTATTACATCTTCTGCTGGCTTGGATGTATCCGAAGACTTCCTCGCAATCCGTGAGTCACAATTAATATATCATCACACTATTGCACCGCTAACTTTCTCCCAGATAGCGAAACTGCCAAGGCAATGATGCCAGATTACCATATTGGCACATTAGACAAGGCATCTCTCGAAGCACTGAAGAGCGATTCAGCCGCGGGTTCTGATGAGCCACGTGAAATGTTCCTTCAATCGCGAGCATGGACAAAAGCCACCCTCACAGAGAAGAGGGAGGTGTCCTGGGATACACGGATATTCGTATTCGATCTGGAACATAAAGAGCAGACACTCGGCCTACCGATCGGCCAGCATCTGATGATCAAAGCCCAACATCCATCCAATAACGAGGCAGTCATCAGATCTTATACGCCAATGTCAGACACAAACCTGATTGGCAAGATGGAGTTACTCGTGAAGGTCTACTTCCCAACAGATAGCATTCCAGGGGGAAAAATGACCATGGCTCTGGACAAGCTTCCGCTGGGCTCAAAAATTGACTGCAAGGGCCCGACAGGCCGGTTTGAATATCTCGGCAACGGCCGGGTCTCAATCAGTGGTAAAGAGCGCCAGCTCCGCTCTTTCAAGATGATCTGTGGAGGCACTGGCATCACACCAGTCTTCCAGGTTCTGCGGGCTGTCATGCAAGACACGCAAGATCCCACGACGTGTGTTGTGCTAGACGGAAATAGGCAGGAGGAAGATATTTTGTGTCGTTCTGATCTTGATGCTTATGTGGAAACCGATTCTCGGAAATGCACTGTCGTGCATACGTTGACTAAAGGGTCTGATACCTGGACTGGTCGCCGGGGCCGCATTTCTGAGAAACTTCTCGCGGAGTATGCGGCTCCAGAAGAGCAGAGTATGGTTCTGGTCTGTGGCCCTGAGCCTATGGAGAAGTCTGCTCGCAACATTCTTCTTGCCCAAGGCTGGGCCGAGTCGGATCTTCATTTCTTCTAGGTTTGGTGCGGGCTTGGATTATGTCTATTTTGTATACTAGAGTATGGAATATTTGGAGTTTGAGCTGTACGGTAATAATGAGTATGGGGCAGATAACCATGCGAGCCATAAAGGTATAAAGACATTGCGCTTTCATTTGCATAGAAACGAAGTGAATTTGCGAATAATCTCGTCAATCATAAATCATAACATGTCCAAGCAGTACGCATAAAACAGTGATAGAAGCTCGAAGTCAGGTCCAATGGGTTGTTCTTTACACATTCTAAATGTGCAGTAACAGCTTCCTCCGATCAATAGTAGTTTTTCACGTCTAGTCTCACCCGTAGATGCTCAAAGACACTGGTTGGATCTGTCCGCGAAGAGAAGAATTCCCCTGATTTGGCCATTGATTTCGAAGTGGCCTTTCCGGACTCCAGGTTGCGAAGGTAGTTGACAAAGACGGAGGTCTGTTTTCTAAAAGTCTGGTACAGGTGGAGAACAGCTCCTTCGCTTTCGTTGCGCATCCCGATTCCATCTGCTCTTGACAGAAGGCTGAAGCCGAGAATAGTGCCGAAAATGGATTCAAGCAGTTTGGCTGCCTGTACATGGCGCTTGCTGAGGAACAACGCAAACAGCATCTGGTCAAGCATGTCTTCATGATAATCGCGAAGTCGTGGTACCGAGTGTGCTGCTTCAATCGTACCATCAATATCACCACGGTTGAGGCAGTGCTCAATTTTGGTAAGTGTGTCTTGGAAGCGCTGCCAGATGGATCCGATGCCAATGTGGAAGCAGTAATCACTGACCGCTAGCACAAAGTGCTGGGCATCCACCCTGAATTTCTGGTATACGTTGTGTGTTTCTCCTGCTAGAGATCCTCGAGCAGTAGAATCCCGGATAAGTCCTTTGACGGTAGAAACCATGCGGATTAACCGAAGCAAATGCTTGAAGAGACGATCATACTTATTCAAAGAGCGGGCAGTAATGAGAGATTCAAGGACTTCTGGCGGCGTGTACTGCAAACGAAGGAAGTCCAAAGCCTCTATTGCATTCGGATTTTTACATCGTTCGATTTCTTCGTCTGTCAGTTCTCGAATTCCGAAGCTCAGGCCGCCAGGCAACTCGTTATCCTTTTGAATGTGAGTTTTCTCGTCATCCTCTGTGTTTGTGCTGCCAAAGTAACAATCTCCCAACAGGCCAATTAACACGAGTCGCAACTCTGAACTAGCCGGAGGCCATGTGTCACGACTGCCGAGGCGTAAACCGGTGTCAACACCACTACGCACTTTCCCAGCCTTTCGCTCCCCACTTTCCATTTCCGGGTCAAATAGGGAATTGGAAAGGCGGGCGACAAATGAGCCCTCTCCCAGCAACTGGAAGCGCCATTGCATGTTTAGATGATGGCGAATTCGATTCTCTTTGAAGAGAAGGTGCAGGCAAGAGTAGTCGATGAGAAGTGCCTGCGACGAAAGAATGGGTGCAAGAGATAGATGGAGGCCAGATGCCAATTCAGGACCGAGATAACTTGCTGCATTGATGTTTTCGGTTTCATCTCCCCGCGCTTTATCAAGTAGTTGCCTAAAATCATCTTTTGAAAGAGCCTTGTAATCTGTCACCGGTCCTGAAGCATTCTTTTCATCATCTATGTCGAAGAGTTCAAAGGCTGCCGTTGTAACTTCTGTGTCGGCGATTTGATCGACACCCTGGGTGACGACATTTGATGACGAATCCTGCCAGCCTAAATCACCTTTATGATATCTCTTGATCTCAGCGCGGAGTCTTGACTCGTACTCCTGGGCTTTCGTTTGAATTTGCTCAATACCAGCCCAGGTGGTCGCACAATGCAGATGAAGACCACCAGTTCGTGAGAGAACATCACGCCGTGCGATGGGATGACGAGGGTGGGATTGTTTCAATAGTTGAAGACTTCGCCCACTTTCAAAGATAGAACGGGCTTGGTCGGCCGGGATGAAAGACGGCATGTGGTCCGCTTGATAGATGTGGTCGATTCGTGCTGGCCCAGTCTTGAACTTGACAGCATCAGGAGTATTCAGTCGGACGAAGGTTTTACCACTTGCCATGGATGCTTTCAAAGCTGCGTCTTGGGGTCTAAGCCCAATCCAAGTCTCAATGAATTTGAACCATGGCTGAGTCACTCGAATCACAATCTCATGCACAAGGTTCTCCATCCACCCAAACTTCTGGGCAAAAAAGGCTGCACGTTCCATGACAATTGACATGACTTGCGCGTCGGAGACAGCCATTTGCGCAGCACCAACAATACCTGCCAGGACACCTATCAAGTCCCCGCAGCGGTGAAATAATGCCTTTATTTGTAGGAGTGAGGCAATATTCTTTGACTGATTGGAGATCTGTTGCTCAAGGTTGAAGATGATTACAGCAACTGCGCTGCTTAATGTGAACAGAGCAGGAAGTTCTTTGCATTTGGCTGGCGGGTCTTGCGCAAACAACCGCATACGCTGCATATTAGTACCACATTGTAGCACATATTCAATCACATTTTCCAATGCCAATGAGCTAATACCAGATACCCGGATATCCGTCAAATGTCTTTCAAATTGGTTGGTGCGTTGCTTGTAGCGAAAGAATGCAGAGCTCCAACCAAGCCCGAGACGAAGCAGTGATCGAATGAACACATCTGTTTGAACCATTCGAGTCGGTACACCATCACTCCTTGCGGTGTTCTGCTGTGCCAAAACTGCGTCAAATCCCATTGGCCCAGATTCACTAAAGTAGACAGACACAGGCTCTTGGAAAGACCTGTGTTGGTACCTCTCCCATGATTTCTGCGGAGGTATTTGACCACTGCCTTCCTGAAGTAAATCCAAGGACCATAGATCGTTGTTCTCGTCTGAGTTGTCTTTTAACGAATCACAGGTGGCGTCAGACTCGCCGTCTATGGAGGGATTGATGATCGAGTCGGTAAATGATTCAGGCTTGTCCAAGCCGGTTGGAAAGAGATTCAGCTTCCATACAGGGTCAATTTTATCTATGGGCTGTGGATATATCTCAAAGCAAGATGCAATATCATCTATGAGCAAAAGAGTGTTATTGAAGATTCTAGGGAATCTGCGGTTGACACTTACCACTTAGAGGTGTGTTCCATGGTAGCGATCCCAATGGCTGTAGAGCTTCTATGCTGAATTTGGAGAGTCTCCAGAGGCTTTCACTACAGAAAGGATCCAGCTCATGATCACAATTCATAGCGAGACCATGCTCAGATGAGCGAGATGTTTGACGCGTGAAAGTTCCAAGGTCCCGCGACGGAGATGGTTATCGCCGTGCACAGACCCTTGATAGCAGAAAGTGCCCTCCGTCTTACTCGAAGCTCAACCATTACCTCCCCTCTCCAATCCCATTCTTTCCTACTTCCTGTGGTCATTAAAAAATTGTACCTAAGCTACAATGCCTCCAAGAAAAAAGACCAAGCGTGCACACTCGCCTACACCCCAAGATGATACTGTGGCAGAGTCGAGCGCAAACACTCCGTCAAGCGACAGCGTCGGCAAGTCAGACACGGACTACGACCTCATCACAGATCCTTGGACAGACGAACAAGAGACTGCGCTCCTCAAAGCGATCATTAAATGGAAGCCAGTCGGTGAGTTCAATTCCCATCTCTCTTGGGTTGACAACGCAGCTAACCGTCTCGCCCCATAGGCCTACACAAACACTTTCGGATGCTCGCAATCTCGGATTACCTCAAGAGCCAAGGATACGCACCCACCACAGCAGAACATATGCGAATTCCAGGGATATGGAAGAAGCTGGGTTCATTATACAACTTGGAAGCTCTTGACGAGCGGGTAAGCGTTGATCGAATGCTTTGTCCGTGCTGTTTCATTTTGCTGATTAGTGATACCTTCACAGGAAGATTCAGTGATCACCGATGTCAACGAAGACGATGAAGGATCCGGCGAGATTTATTGCACATTTGAGCTCCCGTATGACGAGTACGGCGATATGATGTTTGAAAGGCGGCTTGCGATGGAAGAGTCATTATCGCCAGTTACTAGTCGTGCCAGTCGTGCAGGCGGATCGCGGCGAGGAAGCACGGTCGCAGATACAGATGGTAAGGAGTGATATGACTTACAGCCTGGCGTACAACCCATAAGCTGACCTCTTGCCCGCCACAGAACCAAGGTCTTCTCCCGTCCCGTCTCGAGGTCGCATATCCCGCCCCTCTACGCGCGGAACACGCTCAACAAGGCTGCAGGTCGAAATTGGCCCAGGGAGTCAAGGCAAAGTATCAGATGAGGGGGGCGATTCGGCAGAAGACACTGGTGCGAATGATGAGGATGACGAGGAGGGTGAGGAGGGCGAGGAGGGCATGAGCGACGAAGATGAGGGCGAGGGCGAAAAAGGTGGTTCGCGGAGCACCCGAGCGCAGACATCTCGATCCAAAGCCAAAGATAGCAGGCCATCGACTGGCACTGCGACACGCAGAACTGCCCGACGGCGTTAACGTGGCCAAGTTTTCAATATGGGCTTTGAACTTTGATACCTATGGAGTTTGGGGGATGGCGTTCTCTTTTGTTTTAGTGATGTGTATGACTATGCAGGCATCTTGTACCCTATTACTACAGTAGCAGAACCAATCAATCTACGATACCGATCTACCAAGATATAATTGAAGGAGGTTCAGGGTTGTTTAAGATTCAGGCGCCTCCAGGTAACCAAAAGTAGGTATATTTCGATCGCTATAGCTCTAATGTCGTTCGAAGGGTACAAAGGGAATAGATCAGGGGGGTCATAGTACAAGGAGTGTCAGCAGCGCTTGATTTACAGGCGCTTGATGATAGCTCCAGCGTACTCGTGGGTCTTGGACTTGCCGCCAAGATCACCGGTGAGGGTCTAAAGGTCACGGGGTTAGTAATGCGCGGTAACTGTAGGAATAGTTGTAAAAGCTCACCTTGCCCTCGGAGAGAGTATCGAAGATAGCCTTCTGGATGCGGTTAGCGTGGTCGTGGAGACCCATGTGCTGCAGCATCATGATACTGCTAAGAAGCATAGCAGTGGGGTTGGCGAGGCCCTTGCCGGCGATATCGGGGGCGGAGCCGTGGACCGCCTCGAAGATGGAGCACTCGTCACCAATGTTACCGGAGGGGGTGAGACCGAGACCACCGATCAGACCGGCGCACATATCGGACAGAATGTCACCGTACAGGTTGGGCATAACGAGGACCTTGTCGTTGTAAGGGGTAGGGTCGGTGACGATACGCAGACATGAGTTGTCCAGCAGCTCAGCGTCGAACTCAATATCGGGGAATTCCTTGGCGATCTCACGGGCGGTGTTGAGGAAGAGACCGTCGGACATCTTCATGATGGTGGCCTTGTGGACAACGCGGACCTTCTTCTTGTTGATGGACTGCGCGTACTGGAAGGCGAAACGGAGGACACGCTCGGAAGCTTCACGGGTGATGAGCTTGATGCTCTGCACGACACCGTCGACGACAACGTGCTCAATACCGGAGTATTCACCCTCGGTGTTCTCACGAATGAGAACAGTGTCGACGTTGTCGTAGGGGGTCTTGTAGCCAGCAATGGAGCGGCAAGGACGCAGGTTGGCGAACAGGTTGAAGGTACGACGGAGAGTCAGGTTCAGGGAGACGTGACCCTTGCCAACGGGGGTCTTTAAAAGAGAAATTTAGTATCGCAGTCCAGATGCGGGATATATGTGGGGGATTTGAGGCCGGAACATACAGCGAGAGGACCCTTGAGGGCGACGTAGTTGCGGCGCACACTGGCAATGGCATCGTCGGGAATGGCGGTCTTGCCATCCTTAAGGATAGGGGTGACATCAACGGATTCCCACTTGACGGGGGCCTATTATCGACTTAGTATTTTGATCGCATGGAAGAGTTGAGATGTTGCGAAATCGCTACCTTTGCGGCCTCGAAGATATCCTTAATGGACTGAGAGATCTCAGGACCAATACCATCACCTTCAATCAGAGTAACAGTGTATTTGCCCTATTTCAAAAGATCAATTAGCATTGTCATAATTATACACGTGGTGATGTTCTCGACTGGTGGTCGGTGTGGGCTGCGCGGCTGGCACCGGCATAGAGAAGAAAAACGGGTTCGTGTGGGAGAAAAACGTACATCAGGACCCTTCTGACCCTTGAACTTGGCAACAGCCTCCTGTGCAGGGCTGGCGTAGAAGCGGATCTGTTTGAAGGTCGAAATTTAGTCAATTGAGCATTGATAGCGACTGAGTTGCCTTGAGAGGGTTGGTACCTGCGCGATAGGAGCAGCAAATCGGGGGGCCACGCGGGACGGGCGCATGCACTGGCGAGCGACAGAGAAGTTCCGGGCAGCGATCATCTTGAAAGATCCCTTCAATTTCTTGGGGAGAAGATTAGATGTGGTGAGGGGGAAGAATGAAAGAAGGAGAAGGGGAAAAAGAATCAAATCTCTCGGCGCCGCACCGATCCGACCGACCCTCAGACCGCATTGGTGGTTTCATTTCCCCCCCGGCCCGAGTCCACTCTTCGACCTGGTGTCCACTCTTGACTACCAGCTATAGGGTCTCAGCACTTGATTAGGGTTCTGCTATCAGATCTCGATCACCTGCAGAGAGACCACACTGATTCTTCTTTGTATTTCAATTCGTCCTAGCTACTGCACACCTGGCAACAATGGCGGACCTCGACGTCGCAAGCCACTACAACCTACCCTCCGAGTTCCCCGAGGAATGGCCGGCATCTTTAGACGTGGCCGATGAGCCAGAAGAGCAGCCGGTTCAACGAACAGACTCCCGTCCACGCAAGTCCCGATACATAGCTCTCGAACGCAGTACCAGTGATTGGAGAAGCAAGTTTGGTTCACGAAGAGGAAAGGAGGGCAGAGATAATGCGCGGGAAGATGAGCCCGATCCCTTGGGTACAAGCGACAGCGTTATCCGGATTCTCAAGCAGCGAGGAGTGCCATTGGAGGAAGAAGGCAAATCACGGTACCTACTGTCATCGACATCATTCTCACCCGCACTATTCCTATCACAGGCGCATCACTCAGCCTCTATCGAATCGCTGATGGGTGGCCTGGATAACCTGTCGCATTCCATCGACCAGAAGTCGGCGTCGCTGAAAGTACTGGTGGAAGCCAACTTTGAGCGTTTCGTGCGTGCCAAGGCAACTATTGATAGCGTCTACACCGAGATGAGAAACCAGGGCGTTGATAAGGACCCGCGTCTGAGTCCTCGCAGGTCAGGACATTTCCGTAGCTATTCAGGTCAGCACCGGAGCGTATCCCCCGCCCCAATGGCTGCCAAGAAGACCGCTCTTGTCAAGGAGAGCGAGTTCGGCATGAAGGGTATTAGAGGTCCTTTGGTTGAGGCTTCTGTCAAGGCTGAAGAGGTGTGGGGACCGGCTCTTGGGGGTCGGGAACGAGAGAAAGTACTGAAGTCGGTGGTGGAGACTATGGAGAAACACCGCGATGTTTATGAAATTGGAAGCCACTTGTCCAAGTCCATCCAGCAACGTGATTACGATAGTGTCTTTGAGCAGTATACAAAAGCAAGGACACTTGCCAATCGGGCAAAAAATATCGCAGAGCAGGCATCCACCTCCCGCCGGCAGCTAAACGATTCTGAGACACACACCATTCTGGCCATGGGCCGGATGTGGATGGATGTTGATCACCAAATCCACGACTTTAAGCGTGATCTCTGGAGACGTCTTGCCGATGCCCCCACCACATCAACTACAAGCACCGCCTTAGGACCTGTGGAAGAACACATGGAGTTGATCGGAGCCTTGCTGGAACTTGGTGTCGAGGACAACCCTATCTGGACATGGCTTCAGAGTCGTTATGAATTCTTGAAGACAAAGATCGCAGGATTCTGTGACCGATGCAAGATCGAAATTGAAATTCTAAGAAGAAGACTTGCTGGCGGAGAGAGACCAACCCCACAGGCCACAGCATCATATCTCCGCCTGGCACCTCGAGATGGTGCCGTGGAAATACCAGGGAGACTAGACACAGATCAAGTCATTGAGTTGTGGGAATGCATACAAACTTTTCTAACCCGACTTCTATCTTCGCAAAGTGGTCTACTGGGCGAAGTGTTGGATTTCTGGGAAGTCGCACAATCATTCATTGACGGGAATCGACAACGGCTTTTGCCCGCCGGGTTTGAAGGGGAGAGTCGCAAACATCACCACCTTTCAGGCGACAATATTGAAGAACTAGAAGATGGTATTTCTGTACTGGCCAATATCATTCGAGAGAACGTCGTGGCTCTCTTCACGGAACCCCCAACCGAAGATATCTCCCTACTCTTCTCGCCAATTCCGGCAAGTCCATCAACCCCAGAGTCGAGGGGCATTACTCCGACAGAGTCCCGGTTCAAGCTGGATCCGAAGAACCTACCATATCCTCCCCCAAAGCTTGGAGAGCATTGGGAGGATTTCGCATTCTGGCCACCATTTTCCAATTCTCTCAGTGGAGTACATTATCTGAGTAAATTCCTCACCACTGTTGGCACCGCTGCGAGCGAAATGGCAGCCCTAAGGCCGATTGGCGGCTCTGGAAAAACCTATGATCTCCTCAAAACACTTGTCAGCATTGCCCGGGAACGATGTGCGCGTGTGGCGTGTGCTGCCTGGAGTAAAGATGCGGAGATCTGTAAAATGTTGGAAGACTGGACACGGGATTCAGAGAAGCGTGATTTGACTAAGATGCCCGGGTTCTTTGTGGCTTTTGAGAGTGCTATCCTTGGAGGCATGCAAAAGATCCTTTACATTTCAGAAGCTATGGCGAAGTCAGGTTCCGTGGATGTTGTCACTCAGCCGCCTGCGAAACTACTTCAAATGGTCCGCTCTCAGTTCGTATCGAGTGTTTACAAAGCACTAAGCGGCCTCGTCGAAAATGCCGAGCGCCTGACAACAGTAGATGAAGAAAACGAATGGATTATCGCCCGACCAGCAATGACAAGCCAAGCGACTGACGCTGCGTTGTCAATTCTCTCGGCTGATTCGGTCGATTCTTGGAATCGGGTAAGTCTTAGTCCAATCCGATGCGATGACCTGCATAACTGACACCACATAAACAGAATGTTCGAATCCTTCTTACACTTTCAAATCTCAAAGCTCTACAGGCCGACCATGTCCCACAGCTTATCTCGAACTTTGAGACATCCTTCTCAGTAAAGCTGACGGAAGAGGCCAAGACCGTTCGGGATGTGCTGAGCCAGATTGAAGACAGGCTATTCCAGTCATATATCACCCCGACTACTACCTTATTGGACAAAACAATCACCACTGGCATTTCATCTCCGGACTGGGAGCCGTCTGTTGACAGGCCGGAGCAAGTCCGCCCATATGTCTACAACACCATGCTGACCATGGTGCTGGTCCACACGGAGATCTCCACCACAATTCCGTCTACTGTGTCACCAGGTGCTAGTCGAGCTGCGTCAAGCTCACCTTCCTCGCTGCTGGCCACCGTATTAACACATCTACTCTCTCAAATTTCTTCGTCATTACTTGATTCCTTCCGTGCTCGGTCCTCCTTCTCGCTAGCAGCTTTGATGCAAGCTACCTTGGACACCGAGTTCATTGCACAGACTCTTTCCGCGTACATTACTGAGGAGGCATCAAATGTACAAAGCCAGATCTACGTCGAGCTAGATTGTCGCACCACAAACGAGGCTCGCACGAAACTGAAGGCCGAACTAGGAGAAATGCGGGTTATCCTAAAACGGCTCAGAGATCGGACGAAGGGCGAGTTTGCTTGTTTCAAAAAGCCGAGAAACGGCGGTGGTGCAAATGGCGGAGGAGCCTCCAAGCCTTCCGCTGCGGCCGCGACATAGGTTTAGCAAGACAGTTAAAGAATCGAATATTGAATGCTTTGGGTTCCTTTTTTTCACATCCAACCGGGTATCATGAAAACATAGTCCACATCATGTGTAGTTTTTGCCTTTCCTCTCTAATTCTGACCAACCATCCGCTGCACGCGACTAAGCAGCGCGTTGCTCTCTCTGCCCAATCTCCTCTTCCCAAACTGGTCCGGCCGCTTCGCGCGCAACAGTTTCTCACGCTCATTTTGTTTCGCCTCGCGATCCCTCTGTCGTGCTTCCTCCGCTTTCCTCCGCTTCTCTGCAAACTCCACCTCCCTTGAGAATGCAGAAGGCTTTGGCCGGCGCTCTCTCTGTTTGCCATCGCCTCGTGGGCGCCGTTCTGGTCTAGGCGCAGGTGCCGGCTCGGTCTCGGGCTCGTTCAACATGGCTATGCGATCCGGATGAAGCTCGAGAGTTGTTGTGTCTTCATCGGCCTTTTCCTCGTCCTTGCCGGTTGCGATTTCGTCTCCATCGGCGGTATCGTACACGGATCTCCTTGGCGCGATGGCAAGTTCTTCGGCTTTGATCTTGGCATAGGCCTTCTTCACTTTGGCTTTGTGAATTAAGTCATTTTTGATCTTTTGGGCTGTTGTTAATTGTTTGTTAGTCTCGTTCGAGGCATTGTTTTCGGGCATGCTCACTCTTGCGACGATATGTGCCATCTGGTAGGTTGGCGGGTCCAACGCTGAAGCCCTTGCGCTTCTTGATCGCGGGATCGCCCTTCGATGCTGGAGCAGCATCACCATCATGAGTACGTTTCGGTGCCATGTTGATATTCAAGCAAAACAAATGTGTTTTGTCCTGACGTGTGTTGGAATCGAAAGACTTTCGGAGAAGAAAAAAAAAAGTGGCGATCTCCGCACGGAGCATCGGTCTCGGCCACTAACAGATAAGTACAGTATGAACTTTTGAACAGTCCTATACAACACTTTTTGTCTGTCTTAATCTTGGTACTAAAAGATTGAAAGGATAGTTAATATGAGTATTAGAATATCGTCTATAATATCATCTACAATGTGTACAATATATGCGACATTATCACAGATTCTATTGTCATTCTAACTGGTCTGTACACTATGTGCCCTTTTCCCCTCTATTTCTCCCCAACATCTGTCACACTGTTTAGGTATCGGGCCTCCAGTGTCTTACTGAGACCTAAAGAATGCAAATATACAACATATACAATGTAGCCCTGGAGGACTCTCTACCCAATCACTCCAACACAACGTCACTGGTCCATCACATGACGTTCTCAGTCCGGATCTCCGAGATCGACGGGTGTCCACCCCATTCATTCAACGACACAATGCACACGACCTATCCAACCTTTTCTTTTGAGGCATAAACTGGGCATTCATACTTTTGAGACAGCAAAAGCCAGGCCAATGACGTGATGTACAAAGTACTCTCTTCTATATAACCCGCTATCTCCTTCACCGATCAGTAAAATCACTGCATATACCCGAATCATACTGGCACACCGCATTCAACCTGGACCCCCCACCACGGCACAGCTCGGTGCTGGTTTCAAAAGGTGCTACGTGGGTGACCTCCTGAAATGTCACCTTTATCGTTTCAGGCCTTATAGTCTGCCCTTATCACGCCACCATGCCCCTATTTCGAGATCCGGATCGGCGGCGTCATTATCTATGGTCACCCGACCTTGGCAATCGCGAACAGCCGACCACAGGGTCCTCCCAGTCCCCGCTAAATGATCTCAATCGCCATGAGAGAGCTGCTCCAGAAATGGCAACCAACTCTATGCATTCAACGGCGTTAGATCCGCCCGTGTCGTGGGCGAATGACCGGGAGGAGCTCATACACCGCATCAAAGAATCTTCGCCTTGGAGACTCCAGCATATGGTATGTGAATCTCTTCGTGAATATCAATCATATATTTCCGTTTTCTTTATTTTCCTTTTATTCTCTTTGTCTTTTCTTTTATAGTCCAACCTATCTCAAGTATACATCGGCTAACATACCAATAGTCCCCGGATAGGCACAACAATGATTTATTTAACTCTCAAACTTCACCGGATCAGTCACAGACAGCAGGAAGAGGGCATGAAAGCCGTTCTCTTAGCCGAGAACATCACACCAAAGAGACAGAGGAACTGGGTTCGCCGGCCGATATCCAGAGACCTCGATCTGCATTACACTCCGGTGATTTCAGGGAAGGTGCCACAGATCCCCATGACTCACACGCTCCTGGATCTCCTTTTCCAGGGCCCAGTTCGGCTTCTCCCTTTGCTAATTTAAGCTCCTCTCCTACTACTCCCTGGTTTGGAGCACCGATTTTGCCACCCGATTTGCGAAAGACACGCACATCAAATGAACATCGTCAATCCGACGATATTTTGAATGCTCGCGCTCGTGCACCGTCAGTGGGTTCATTCTCATCAAGCTATATTCTGAAAGCCCCCACCAGTCCCTTGGTATACCAAGCGAATAATACCGACTTGGACTTCTCGTCCCGTATTGACCATGGGGACGTTCCGGAGCCTTTGGAGAGAAAAAACCGTCGCCGTACTTTGCCACCAGAGACATTTGGGAACCTCCAATTCTCCCTACCAAGCCATCAAATTCCCAGCCTTGGCAGTCCATCTCCACCCAGACGGCAGCAGGATATCTTCACCGATGAAACGTCTTTGCCTCGCCGGTCATTGACCTCAGCATATAGTCTTCAACTCGCACCCTCCCCCGGGGGGCAGATCCCACCATCGCGAGTAAGAAGGCCATCTTTTGTCTCCGATATCTTGTCAAACTCCCACGCACCGATGGTAGGGTCTTACGAGGAGTCAATTTTGCGCGGGAGAATGTCAATGAATCCTTCCAAGCCGCTGGACTTCACGGCTCAGATTGGTGTCCTAGGCAAGGGGAAATGCAAAGGCCATCTCAAATGTCCGCCACATGTTACGGTGCCATTTTCGGTTGTTTTCTACAGCTATCCGACCTCGGGGTGTGGCCGCTCAATCTCGGACGACAATCCAAGTCCCTATGTGGGACAAATTGATTTGGAAAATTCACTCCCTAAAGAGAATCCTAGTCCGACTCGACGTCGCAGGCGACATCCAAACGCCACAGGACTCCATGAAGACACTCCCTTCACAAATGCAGCAAATGACACTCGTACAAGTGGTGCTGACCCACAACGCCGTCGGGAAAAGAAGAATCGCAGGTCAGAATCGCCTAAATGTCCTCCAGGAGGGTCTTACCGGATTCCACAACAAGGTCAACTACAAATCATAATCAAGAACCCGCACAAGACAGCGGTCAAGCTTTTCCTAGTTCCATACGACCTCGGTGATATGGAACCTGGCACAAAGACCTTCATTCGGCAACGCAGCTATTCGGCAGGTCCGATCATCGATATGCCGCTCAGTGCACGGAAGAATTTTGGGACCGATCGCCCTGAGGCTTCCTTGAATCCCACAGAAGACCCTCAAGACAAACCCACTTTGCGATACCTCATTCATTTGAACATCTGTTGTCCCGCGCGCGGTCGCTTTTACCTACATTCGACTATTCGCGTAGTTTTTGCAAACCGCGTCCCGGACGGCAAGGAGAAATTACGGAATGAGATCCAAACCCCCGAGCCTCGTTACACACCATACAAGCCATCCCGAGAGTCTTCCATCTCGAGTACTGCGAGCGCAAATTCGCGCCTAGGGATTGAACAAACTTCCAACAGACGGAGTGTAGCCCAGCGAGTGATCCCTCATCTGCATCCACATGTGTCATCTCCTAGCGAGTTCCCCTCGCAGCTAGATGTGCCAAACCCCACGGATGTTACGGGTGGCCCTGAAAATACTCCTCCTTCGCATAATGTGTCTCGGTACAACAAGCTCACAAGCGACGATAAGGATTACGGACGTCATACAAGTGGTTCAGAAGCCAGCGAGAGCCTACTCGCCAAAAGACTCCGAGGCCTCGATGTGCACAGGTTAGAGTCCACAGTAGATGAACGGCATCCACACAAATTAGGCTTCTATGATCGACCATCTCCCACGCACAACCACCGCCCTCGCTGAATACTCCAAGAACCTCTACCTCGCCATTCAGTATAACCATAGCACCACCTAGCACCTATTTTCCACGTGTATCTTGGCCCTGACTTGACATATAATCTCATTTCCCGTCTACACCATTCTCAAAGAACAGCACAGAACAGCACAGAACAGCATGACAATAGGCGCAGCTGGTTTGCCGCCGATCCCCTGTTTATACTAACCCATATAATAGCATCGAGTATTCTTTATTCATCCTGATTCATGCCCAGACAATGTGTGTATTTCTTTTCTCTATCACTTGGGTGTTCAGTTGATCTGCTTTCATTGCCAGTGCCTTATGGATATATTAGGGAGCCCAGGCGCATGGGTCATTGACTATAACCCCCACCCCCCGTTCAATATTTCTTTTTGGTATCTTCTCTCTGCGTGTGGTTTTACCGTTTACACTAAGTTTATCTGTTAGTTAGTTAGGTTAACTTGAAGCATCTTGGAATTAGTTATATATCTCTCGCCATGTGAACTGTTTTCCTGCGAAATTGACTTTCGTGCGTGCCTGCCGACAACGTACATATGTATATTCAGGAGTATTCACATTCAAGAATGTTGATATATAGAAAGACATAGGGTAGGATTTTGTAAAATGTATAAGAATAGGCGAGTTGGAGTTCTGCAATTTATATCTACAGAGCGCTACATACAGCAACTAAATTATCCAAAATAACAAGTGCCAAGCCACCTAGGAAGAAGTCTATGTGAGCTCGACCTGTCGAACATGATGTATTACAATTCTTTGGAGTCCATGAAAACAAAACTTCATGGTCCTCTTCAACCAAGAGCCTAGCTTAACCAGCATGCTCCACGATCTCGCTCACCAGTACGCCGTTCTTGATGTAGCTCTTGAACTGCTCGGGCAGAGGGCACTCCTTGGTATCTTCATCCGTGCCCTCCGGCGGCGGAAGGTTGATGTTAATAGCGGAGCACTTGCTAGTGAAGATCTCAGTGTTGAGGCTCTGCTGACTGAGGTAAACGGTAGCACCATCAACCTGATCCAGCAGCAGAGTGGGGACCGTGCCGTCAATCTGCACAGCGAACTTGGGGCACTTGATAATGTCAAGACTGCTGACGAGAGAGTCGACGATGAGGGAGAGACCAACACAGTTGTCGATGGCAATAGCGTTGGCCTTGTTGGAGACCTTGATGATGGTCTTGTTGCAGCGACTAATGAGGATGGAATGGTTCTGCTGAGCGGGGATCTCGATGATCTCGCCAGGGGCATCAAAGTTCTCGATAAGCCACTTGCTGCCCTCGAGTTCTTTGCGGGGTGGCTTGCGCGCGCGCATGTTTTCGGGCTTGGGCTTTTTGTTAGGTGCTGGCGACTTGCCCCGCACGGCGCTGGATCCTTCAGACTCCGGAACGACTGATCCGGCACGCAAGTTGGGGTTCTTGTGTGTCATCTCCGATTTATCGACCTTGCGAAGAGTGGAGGTGATGCCCTCTCCCTGGTTGAGTTGGTTGAAGACGGCGCCCATGTCTGCTGCTGGTGCTGCGGGGGCCGGAGCGGGGGGAATACCAGGAGGCGGAGGCGGAGGAGGAGCACCGCCACCAGGGACGTTGAGGGCAGGGACAGGGGGAGGAGGGGGAGGGGG
>LACB01000276.1:0-36384 GCA_030142185.1 Penicillium thymicola
CATTCATGACTGACAAAGAACATGTATGAAAAAAAGGGAGAATCAATCAAGTCAAGGAGTAAAGAACCAACCAGGCCTTACTTAGACAATCATACTGTCAACGAACAGTAACACTGAAAGAAATAACTGTCCTTTGGAAGGAACCCATGGGCAAAAGAGGGCCGTCTCCGTATGATAGGTCCCAAAACCTGGCTCAGAGAGCATGGTGTTCAGCTCCTGATAGATCAATGGAGAACCTAGGAAAGTACAAGTTTGTATCCCCAGAGAGAAGGTTAAGACAGCCTAATAGGTTCCCAAGGGGTGTCCCTGAGGGTTCCCCGGGAGCTCCTGTTTGGACAATCCGCCCAACATACTTCGTGTCATTGAATTAGGAGTTTCAGCCTTAACTGGACCGCGTTAAAGATCATCAGTGCCCTCGGGATACCTTCACTAAACAACAAGAACCACGATGTGCAATAGAGATCCGGAGGAATGAAGAAGGAAGAAAGAAGAGCCTTAGAAGGGAGAGAGTGGGGAAAGGGGGGTATACCTTCCCAGTGGCTGGAGGCAAACGCGAAACTGGGGTAGGTGATGACCGAAAGGGAAGACACACATGGGTATCTGGGTACTTGGATCGCTAGAGGGGGCTTCCCGGTATTACGCAAACTATGTAACAGCTAGCTCTGCATTCATGGATATACGTACGCAGTACACTTGACAGGTGCACTTCTATCAAATATATATATCGTCCATTCCCAGTCAGATATCTCCCATGTCTTGTTCACCAACTAAACATACCTCTTGGAATTTGCCCTGCTGACTGCGCCCGCCTATATGATGGAGGCTCGTCAGCATGTAGCGGAAGAAGAATCCGATGGGGGATATCGTGTCCAGTATATTCGAGATCTGAGCTCGGGAGTTGCCGTAGAATATGCAAAGGCCCCTAACAGTGCGACCTAAACAATGTATGCTTCCTACTCCCAGAAAGGCATCTACCTCTTCACCGGTTACAATGTACTCAAAGAAGGGACCGGGGAAAAATTACCTGTAAGCTAGGCCAGTGATAGTACCAGCCCTAGGCCTTGTGGAGTATGAGAGAAGACTAAAGTTTGATCCTCTGGCGATCGGGTTCCGCGGACTGCGGGAACTTGTCTAAGGATCTGCCATCGATGCTTTCAACACACCTGTCAAACTTGTAAGTAACTACGGAGTAGAATGCATGGAGTAGGTAACATCATTGCTGAAAGGGGATATCGAGGACAACCTTGGAATTGGCCAATGAAAGAAACGCCAATTCGGATTCCGAGCATCCGGCATGGGCTGTTGATGTGTCAGCTAAAATAAACAATGCAAACACATACAAACATATACAAACACATCTACAAACACATTTCAAAATATACAGACACTCTATACAAATTAGATATCCAGTATATTGGGAGTTGCATGTATTGAAGCAAGAAGTGAGACATATTTTGAGCAAGGAATTGATCTAGATTGTACTTTGTAGTAATGAATTGAACCCAAGCGAGGGTGTTTAACTATTAATTGTTTTGCTTTGATGCCCCACCCGAGTGGAACTCTGGGGTTTTCGCCAGGGGCTGAAATTAAATTTAAATGCTCGATTGCCTCTTCTTGCTACTCCAGGACCCTTCCACAATTCCCAAGATGCCTTCCAAATCCTCCAAGTCCACCAGCTCCAGCTCCGGTTGCCGCTGCCGCTGCTTCTCCCTCAAGACCCTCAGCTATCTCGCCATTTTCCTGGCCCTATTCTCCGCCGTCTACCGATACCTCGACGCGCGCCTTGAGCAATTCTACATCTTCGACCCAGAGCACCTGCACGATGTGTCTCAGCGCGCCATCAGCGCCCACGGCGAGGACACCCGCTCCATCGTCAACTTCATTGTCGCCGAGCTGGAGCAGAAGGTCGGCCCCAACTACCTGAGCACCCAGGAGGAGTGGGTATTCAACAACGCCGGCGGCGCCATGGGTGCCATGTACGTGATCCACGCCAGTATCACCGAGTACCTGATCATCTTCGGTGAGTTTTGCATCCGCGACAAAGTCTACCACTATTTCCATTTCCCCTTCTAATCACATTTGATTCTCCGCAGGTACCGCCATCGGAACTGAAGGCCACACTGGTCGCCACACCGCTGACGACTACTTCAACATCCTCCAAGGTACCCAGCTCGCCTACGTGCCCGGCGAGTTCAAGCCCGAGGTCTACCCCGCCGGCAGCGTGCACCACCTGATCCGCGGCGAGGTTAAGCAGTACAAGATGGATGACTCTTGCTTCGCGCTGGAATACGCCCGCGGCTGGATCCCTCCCATGCTCTTCTTCGGTTACGCCGATACCTTCTCCAGCACCCTGGACTTCCCGACCTTGTGGGCTACCTCGCGCATCACTGCCCGTGAGATGATCGGCAACTTGTTGCAGTACAAGCTGTAATTGTGTGTACTATTTTGGTTTTTGTTGATATGGACGCTTCGGTTGGATCCATGAGGCTATGTGCAATGTATGATACGGGCATTGATTGGGCATCTGGTAAGGTGCTGTTCCGGTTGTGAAAGTTATTGGATATGGTGAATACTTAATTGGCAGTAGCACATTTTTTAATAAAATCATCAGCTGAGGTTGTCGAGCTGCCTTTGCAACATTGATCATTGGAATTAAGGCATGACCTTCTAGTACGGAATCGATACTCTCAACGTAGTACCATCGACGGTCCCTAGTAGACCGCGAGATGCTTATGTAGTTCTAAGTGACCTATAACTAGCCAAATGCATATGCTTGGCTATATAAAATTCGGAATTTGTAGCCAAGATTCGGAATTTAGAGTTGCCCAACTAGTCAAAGTGTGATTCAGTCATCATAGACCTAGGTAAACCCCAATGAATGAAATGAGTCATGAAAATCATCTCTTCTTGTCAAAATAAACATTTTCTGAACCTAAGGCAGCAAACGGGTGGCGTTCTCCGAGTTGGATGCTTGTGCAGGTGTACAAATAAACAGCTCTATATAAGTTTACAGTTTGTTTGCACCTCTCTCCTTGTCCTTCTTCTTCTTCATCTTCATATTTCATCTATCCACAAAATCAGTACTCTACTCACATTGCATCACTGTCCTTGTTTCACTCTAACGTGATAGCCCATCATGGCTGGCTACTGTGGATGCCTTTGGCACGACCATGGTAACCGTCAGCCTCAGTATCTCCCCCAGGTCTCACTCGAGGCCCATGCAACTATTCTCTCCTCTGTGGCCCGTACAACCTTGACACAGGTATTTGTCAACCCATCTGACAGGGTCATCGAAGAGATATCCTACCACTTCCCTCTTTACGATGGCGTTAGTGTTGTCGGCTTCGAATGCAAGGTTGGATCTCGTCTCCTGCACAGCAAGGTGAAGACCAAGTCACAGGCCAACGCGGACTACCAAAATGCTGTGGCTCAACATCAGATTGCTGCTGTCATGGACCACACCTCCATGAATGACGTTTTTGTCATTCGACTCGGTAATGTCCCCGCTCACGGAAAGATTAACGTCGACATCACTTTCGTGGGAGAGTTGCAACAAGACTCCCAGACTGATGGAATTCGCTACACACTGCCAAGCACCATCGCACCTCGCTATGGGACTGGAACGTCATACGATTCTACCCAATTAGATTCGATTCGTCTGCCAGCCAACCCCAAAGGGATGTCTATCACGGTTGATGTTCAGATGGAGAAGGATTTGGTGATCCGAGAGCTGGAATCCCCAAGCCACCGGGTCAAGGTCTCTCTCGGACGCATTTCTTCTACAACGGCCACATCGTCTACCTTTGAACCATGGCAAGCATCTGCCTCTGTCATTACCCAGCAGAACAACACGTCCGTAGTTCTGGAACATGACTTTGTTATTCTCATCAAAGCGGATGGGCTTGATACTCCCTGCGCATTGCTTGAAAGACACCCAACCATCCCTAACCAGCGCGCCCTGATGGCAACCCTCGTGCCAAAATTCAGCCTCCAATCCGCTAGTCCCGAGGTGGTCTTTGTCATTGACAGAAGTGGGAGCATGGGACCCAAACTCCCAACCTTGAGATCCGCACTCCAAGTTTTCCTGAAGTCTTTGCCTGTTGGTATCTGCTTCAATATCTGTTCCTTCGGATATTCCTACTCTTTCATGTGGCCAAGAAGCAAGGTGTATGATAAATCCAGCTTGCGGCAAGCTTTGGCTTTTGTTGACACCATCGACGCGGATATGGGTGGTACGGAGATGCAAGGAGCAGTCATGGCAACCGTTCAAAATCGACTCAATTTCAACGATTTGGATGTGTTGTTGCTCACTGATGGGAAGATCTACCACCAGGACCGATTGTTCGACTTCGTCCGCGAAAAGGCTGCTGACAACACTGTTCGGTTCTTTTCCCTCGGTATTGGCGAAGCAGCATCTCATTCTCTGATTGAGGGAATTGCAAGAGCCGGAAATGGATTCTGCCAGTCGGTTACGGAATACGAAGAACTGGATCGCAAGGTCATCCGCATGCTCAAGGGTGCTCTGACCCCCCACATCCACGACTTCGAACTCGAAGTTGAATACGACACCGAGACAGAGCGTGAATTTGACTTTGTGAGCTATACTGAGAACCTCACCGACATCGAGACGGAGGGCAAAAAGAAGGAGGGAGACGGAGACGTTTCCATGGAAGGAACAACAGGCAGGTCATCGCAGTTGATTCTGTTGTACGATGAGAACTTCCAGGAATCCGACATGAAGGTCGATGCCGAAAAGAGAGCAGCTGAAACCCTTCCCACTCTCACCCCTCCAGGAGCAATCCGAGCTCCCTACAACATCCCACCTCTGTACCCGTTTATCAGGACAAATGTCTTCCTCCTTATGGACCCGCACTCGCCCGAGAAAATCCCCAAGTCGCTGAAGTTCACTGCTACTTCCAATAACATTCCACTAGAGCTACGAATCCCGATCTGCGACATCGGAACCGGCGAAACAATCCATCAACTGGCTTCACGAAAGGCTGTGATCGAGCTCGAAGAGGGACACGGCTGGCTCTCTCACGCCGAGGACGAGAAAGGAAACAAATTCAAACATTTCCACGCCGACACAAAGAAGAGGCTTGCAGAGCGTGAATGCCAGAACTTGGGAATCAAGTTCCAGGTCACTGGGAAATACTGCTCGTTTGTGGCCTTGGAAGAGTGCAGTTCGTCTTCAGAACGACAGGACCAACAGCATACCCCAAAGGAGCATGCCGCAGAGCGAGTTTCCCCCATGTCCCAGTCTGATAGGTTCTCGAGTACTCCGGCTCTTAGGTTCTTAGGTGCTGGACCCCCACGCAATGGTGGCGGTTGGGGCACCTCCCTCCCGATGCAGGCACTTTCTCAGTACGTTGGACCCCAGCAGACTTCGAACAACCAAGCAGCACCTTTTACGCCCGTGGGACCTGGGGAATCGAGCCGTCTGTGTCGCCCACCCGCGATACCTGCAGCTCCAATGAATATGATGCAAGCCCAAGTGTCGATACCTAGAGCTCTAATGAATATGATACAAACCCAAGTGGCGGCACCTGCATCCAGGGAACCTACAGTCCCGCGTCCTCTCTATGGATCAGCTGCATCACCTGCAGCCCCAAAGCTTGGTGCCGTGCTGTCCCGAACGACACGAGTTGCAACGCCCCCGACTCCTACTTTGACCAAAACTCCGCAGATGAGAATGCACGAGCTTATTCAGCTGCAAACCTTCGAAGGCAGTTGGGTGTGGTCGAAGGAACTCTTCGACCTTTTGGAGTGTAACATGAAATCAACAACCAGCAAATTGGCCACAATGTACCACAGTCTCAATCGGAAGATTGAAAAAGGGTTCCCACATGGTGACGAGGCGACTGTTCTCGCAACCCTGCTCGCAATGGGATGGCTGTGCAAGAGACAACCTGCTTTTAAGGATGTTTGGGAACTTGTGCATGCCAAAGCTTCTGAGTGGGTTCGAATCCAGTTGAAGAAGATGCGGGATCGAGGTTCCCCTGCGGCTATTATTGTATCGGTCCAGGATGAGATTACTGATATGGTCTGAGATACGACTTTGGAGGAGAAGGTGGATTCTGATATCGGTTCTTACACTTTTCCTTGCGAGATTGCTTATGAAATAATGGTATTTGCTTGGGGTTGGAGTTAAAGAGAGAAAAATACAAAAATATTGGGCAGCTTTGCAATGGCAAACTTTCATACCATTCCTTTCTTTTTTGTTCTTTCTTTTCTTTTTTTTCAAAGTAGAGGAAGTGGCATTTTCACCTTCTATCACCATGCTACGTAATCCTTCAACCATCACACAACAACCTTCTCTCCCTCACGTTTCCTCCATATCGAGCCTTAAATCCGAGTATGATACGAAACCTGCGAGCACCGGCTTTCCAAGAAACCATTCCAGAAACCAGTGCGAAAGCCTCCCTAGCAAAAGTGGAAGTGCGTCTTGTCTCCTTCTTAACCAAAAAGATCTGCCATATTCACTTGATACCAAAGACATTCAACACGAGTTTGTGGTTCAGGTTGATGCAATATTTCTTGATATCGTGTTTGTTAACCCTGGCCGCCTCTCAATCCGCCATACAATGGATAATCCGCTGCCTAAAGATGTTATAGATATCTGTCGGTTATCTACAATTAGTGAAACAACGGTATCATTATCGACTCTGCAACTATACCTACGCCATGCCAACGGGTTTACGATAATTGTCGAATTCGTTCAGGATCAGGCTTAATTTAATCCCAACACAGTCATTCCCGCTGTTCGGGTGACTAGATCTATAGCAGTTCTCCATTAGGAATTCTGTCCGCGGGTACTACACACCTCTTTTATAACTGTGACGGTGGATCTCTATCATATTTGATCATAACCTGCAGAAATTATTAGTTTTAAATTCTAGATCAGGGCGTCTCTCTCCTTGGCCATGAATTGCCCACAGTCCTCGGCTATTCACTGGTTGCCCCAAGGAGATCCTGCGCATTATTCAACAAAATCTGTTGTGTTCTTTCCGATCCAAATAGGCTCTGCAATCCATCATCCACTCCCTTCGCCAGAGACTCAGCCAGCGCTGCAGGGGTATATGGATAATCACTCCCATACAGCAATCTGGACGAATCAACCAGCCGTAGAAGACCATGAATCTGATCGGGGAACGGCACACCGGCAAGATCAAAATAGAAACGCGTCTGCAACAACTTTTTAATTCTCTCCCCACTGATCCCATCACCTGCACCAGGAACCATAGACGAAAACTCCGCGATCCTCTCCATGATCGGCGGGAAAGTTGCACCACAATGACAAGCCACGAAAGTGATCTCAGGACACCGATCAACCGTCCCAGAAGTAAGCAAACTCATAAGCGACCGCGTTGAATCAAACATGAACTCCATAATAGGCGCAGCAACACCAGGGAGCGGCGTCACCTTCTCCAGGGAGTCATCATCGTGCCGGATAAGACAGGTAGTCGGGTGAAAAAAGACGATGGTCTTACGCTCATTCAATTTGTCAAAAACACGACTGAAGCGCCGATCACCCGGGTAGATGCCGTGCGAACTGGTCAGGATTTGAAATCCCACTGCGCCAAGATGGTCTAGTGCATAGTCTATTTCTGCAAGGGAGCCTTCCACGTCTGGGAGGGGGAGAGAGGCGAAGAAGAGGAAGTGGCTTGGGTGATCGGCGCAGATTTTGGACATGTCGATGTTGGCGCGGCGGGTTGTGGTTCGGCCTTCTTCGTCATTGCCCGGGGTTAGGTGTGTTGCTGGGGAGGACATGCTCAGTACTGATTTTTGGATTTTTAGTTTTTTCATTAGTTCAATATGTGCTTCGGCGCTCCATTCCTGGATCATGTTGTGTTTAGCATGGGAATTCGATGTGGTGTGTAGGTTCAGAGGGGACTCACTGGGATCGCAGGCATTCCATCTGGGTGGCCTCTGCCTGCGAAGTCATTCTGTAGGCAATACTCGCGATACGAGGGTGGCACACAGTGGGTGTGAACATCAAATCTGTCCATTTTGGATCTTGTGAGTGTGTATGAAATAGTTCCCGGGGGGGGGGATTGTTGCTGATATTTTAGTCCTGCAATGCATCCCCGCCACTAAGATCGACATTGCCAGTTCTTATTCTTCACCGGTTTTCTTATAAAATGCAGTCGCTTATTGCTTACCAACTCGAGATTAACTACAAAAGGGTACATGCTGCGGAACGATGAACCCGACAGGCTCACAAACTGTACATCTTCGAACCGAAACAGTCTAGACAAATAACTATATCAGATCTACTTTTGGTAGTTCCTTCGGCTCAACAGTCAACCCCCTTCCAGCCAACAGCCGCGCCTGAGTGAGCTTCAAAAACCGATAGGTAGTATCCAAAATCGGTGTGCTCACACCCTTCTCCCTCGCAACCCGCAAAACATTACCCAGAATAACCTCCACCTCCATCGGATTCCCGTTATCGACATCCACCAACATACTAGGTCGGAAAGACAACTCCAGAGGAGTAACATCCACCATCTCATCCACAATCCCGAGCCCAAGATCATACCCATCCGCCTTCGCAATGGCCGCCATCTCCGCCATACCAGGTCTAATCAAACTATGCTCGCCGCCGAAACGTCGAACCGCAGCACTATCAAGCTGAGTGATAGCACACATGGGATTGAAAATCCCGTTCCAGATCACCTTCCGCCAGCGATAGAAGACGATATCATCAACGACATTCGCGTCGACCACTTTGCTCCCGTTATAGATTGCCGCGAACTCTTCGAGCTTGGCGCGTTCGATGGCTGCGTCCACAGATGGATTATGGAATGCGCCGATGTGGAAATTGTCGTGGTCGTCGTGTATAACGTGGCCGTTGTGTTCGTGTGTGCCGATGAAACTCGGCGCTGATAATACCACGTTCGAGGGGAATGCTGCGATTATTGGTGGTTCGATGTACAGACCGTTTTGGAAGAGGACGATCGTTGTATAATCCGGGGTTATGGCGGGGGCTATGATCTTGGGGATGTTGTTCACTTCGGGGATGTTCTTCATGGTGACGATCACATAGTCGAATGGGGTGTTGGGGTCAGCTAGGGGGACAGAATTGACGACTATACATGTTGTTAGCTTTGTACTGAGCTTGGCTAGCTGTTCTTCGACTTGCGCCGTTGAGGGGGTTACATACTTGCGCTTGGTCTCCAGCATGATAGTTTTCCGTGGTCGATGGACTCGATTTCGAATCCATGCTGGACAACTTGTTCATAATTGGATCGGAGCACAGAAGTCACAGATGCCTGTCCAGATCTTTCGAGGGCGACGCTGACCATTGTGCCCACACCACCAGATCCAATCACCAACACTCGGCGCTTTGCCGTGGTAGTATCGTGGGACATACTGGGCTGATTGACTTTGATAAAATTTTGGAGGATACAATGTCAAGAAATTACATTTCAACCACCACAGTCGTTTTATGCAATACGGGAGCTCCGACCTCGGGGTTGCATTTCCTTCTTCCCCTCTCTTATCGACATTCTCGCCCCTCACTGGGTGATAACTCCGAAATCCCTTTGAACATTGGGGATAACCCGATTTGGTTATTGTTTACTCTGTCACACTTCTTGGAATATGATCAGGAAGAAACTATATACGAATGTTCCACCATGGGCGTGCAAACCATATTCAACATCAAACTGATCGGATGATAAAAAGTGATGTAACATCTCTATACCCTTACCCTTCTAAATAACCTCAAGTCACCTCCCAAATGCATTTCCAAAATCGCAGCCCAAAATGAAGAACCCGGTCAAGCAAATGCGCTTCCCAGCACTCGAAGACTTCCTCGTGTACGTCCAAAATGTCACAGAAGCCTCCGGCAGATGGGTCAACTGGCAAATTATACGCGGCAAGCGACATATATGGTGGGAGACAGACTGGGACGTGGTATCCCGATGGGCGCAATCAATCATCGAGACAGAAGAGCGTCTACGCGAAACCACCCAACGCGAGAACTTCCTCAAGAAATGGATCCATAAATTCCACAACGGCTCCAGCGAAGCCGGCAAATTCGTTCTACCAGATTTGATCGAAGAGTTAATAGCTCTGGACTACGAGTATACACGTCTTGAGCGGATATACGATACGCTCCTCGCGGGTTGTCCCGTGGGGCCTATCAAGAGCGGGTATATGTGGATTCGAAAGCAGCCGCAGTGGTATCTTCATAGTGAGTGGTTGCGCCAGGATTGTGCGAGGCGTGGTGGGTGCTGTGGTCGTGAGTGCAGATGTTGTGAAAATCCGCCTGATCCGAACAGGAGGAAGGGCTGGGGGCACTGCACTGCTCAGTGTCCTTGTTGTATTGATTTGCATCAATTTCAACTCACTGAGAGGGATCGGAGGATGTTACAGCCGGAGTTTGATCTTACTGTTTACCCGTGGAGTGATTATAGTCGAGAGATATTTCGTGCTTATATTTGGTCGCTTGACTAGGTTTTTCTTTTTTTTTTGATAGTTTGTTTTGAGAGGATGTTGACCACGGGAATGTCCTATTGCTCGGTATATAGTTCTAGTCAATTGCCGTTTTTCTTCTTATTAGTGTTCCAGGGTGAACCTATTTTGGAAGCCTAGGTTGAGGCGAGATCGAAGACATCAGTGCAGTTACAGACCTATGTGAATCAATGATAATGAAAAGATCAGCGCTGGAGGCTTCCTATTAACCCCGAATCCCGCCAAGCCGGCATGTTCAACGCATCCTGATTCGACCGAGTGGCGTATCAGGGTCACCCACCCTCTAGTATACTGAAGATTTCCCCGCAGTCTATATTCACGCTTGATAAGACTTGCGGTGGAAACTCCGCAAACGCAAATCACTAGGTTGCTTAAATAGACAGACAATCATGCCTATCATGTTGGATCAAGTTCATCCCTTTCCTTCTGGATCCAATTATCAACTATGGAGAATGATATCCACCAATATGAGACCACTTGGGCTCCGGGAACAGTCAGACTAGAGGATAGTAAGTGAACACAACCCACAATACTACACTAAATATACAACTTGACTTACCAAGTCAGTCCACCAATCCAGAGACCAACTCGTCCTCTTCCCCACCCCATCATCCGACCCCAACGACCCCCTCAATTGGTCAAAAACTCGCAAAATCCTCAATTTCACCCTAGTAAGCTTCTTTGTGCTATGGACCTTCGTACAACTCGACATTGGCTTTACAGCATGGGGTCCAATGCAAGGAGAACTCAACTATTCCGTCGACATCCTAAACGCCAACGCAGCCATCAACTACGGCGGTCTGGCCATAGGCTGCATATTCTTCATGCCGCTAGTCCACAAATATGGCCGACGCCCAATCTACATATTAAGCGTCATCCTACAGTTCGCATCATGCATCTGGCAAGCCCAGATGTCCACCGTCGGCGATCTAATGACCAGCGGCCTGATATCCGGCATCGGCGGCGCAATCAGCGAGGTCATCGTGCAGATTACCATCGCCGACATGTTCTTCGTGCACCAGCACGCAACGATGAACGGATGGTTTGTCATCGTCCAGTCTGCGGGCGCATTCCTTGGTCCCGTGGCTTCGGGATACATCGTGGTGGCACAAGGGTGGAGGTGGATGTGGTGGTGGTGTGTGATTTTCTTCGGAGTCACACTCCTTTGTGTGATATTCTTTTTCGAGGAATCGAAATACGTCCCCTATCTTGATGGTCGCGACGTTACCGCTGCTGGAGAAGTGACTGGTGAACAGTCGGAACCACACAAAGACGCGGACGTGGCGGATTCAAAGACCACCCATGAGACGCCCACGAGTCGCGTACGTACAAACCCGGATATTCCGCTGAAGACGTATTTCCAGCGCATGGCTTTGGTGACTACCACTGACGAAGCACTGTGGCCACATTTCTATCAGCCGATCGTCACGCTCTTCACTTTCCCGGCTGTTTCGTATGCGGCTATTACATATGGTTCTACGCTGAGCTGGTTTGCGATCATGACTTCACTACAGGCGTCTTACATGATCATACCGCCTTACAACTTCGATGCTGCTGGTGTTGGACTGATGAATGTGGCACCGTTTGTTGGTGCTGTTCTCGGTTTTCCCTTTGGCGGATATTTAAGCGACAAGTCCATTTTGTGGCTATCCAAGCGCAATGGTGGTATCTACGAGCCGGAGATGCGTCTTTGGCTTGCTCTGCCTGTTGCTATTATTAGTCCTGCGGGAATACTAATGTTCGGGTTGGGCCTTGCCTATGTGAGTGACGCATCCGAAGCAGGAATTTTTGAATCTTTTTAACATTGTCTAGGGTGCACATTGGGCTCTTCTTGCTGTCGGATTTGGATTCTTCGGTTTTTCACTTGCTGCCATTAGCGGTATTTCGCTTTCGTATCTCATGGATTGCTATCAAGAGGTGAGTGTCTATTTCATTTCAAGTGCTTGGTGTTCTCTTTTCTAATTTGATGGCTTCTAGATTATCGGTGACGCATTAGTCGGGGTGATTTTTATGCGAAACATCTTCTCGGTTATTGTACTCTTTGTGCTCACACCTTGGGTCAATAAGATGGGTCTGCGAGACTTGCATATTATATGTGCAGTTATCTCGTTCGTGATCCTCTCGATCCCCGTCCCACTTCTCCTCTGGGGTAAGAAAGCTAGGATTGCTACGGCGCCGAGTTATAGGAAAATGGCAGCAAATCAGCTTAGCCATCGGACTATTTAGATGCAAACTTTTATATCTAGATATATATGCACGACGAATTGGAGGTCGCCTTTTTATTTGTTGAAACCCTAGTTCTGACATTAAAAAATGGTATATATTTTGAGATAAGCTCATAAAAGTATAAATAAGAAGACTAAAGGTGTATAGTGTTAAAGAAGGTATCACAAAGAAGATTATAAAAGAGCGTGCTAAAGTTTTCCTTTTCCTGTTTCGCCTGACTCCGACGACCACCCTGTGCAATCCGCATGAAACCTCTCCATCCCGCAAAAAGTCCGCAGACCTAGACTCTTTCCACTGCCTTCTCATCCTTGTAGTCTTCATATGGGGGCATCTCAAAAGTTTGCCGAGCCGCAAATGAGTCACTTTTCTTATGAGTGGAAGTGATAGTGCCTGCATTATTGCTCGAGCTGACAAGAGTCCTTTCGGATACGTTGTTGGAGGAACGAATCTGAGACCAGAAGTTGCGGTGCCCTATCTTGAAGAGAGGGCGGAGGTTAGGGAGGCAAGCAGCTGTGATTCCAACTGCTGCTTCGACACAAGTCCACACGATGACGGGGACTTGGTTGTCTAAATAGATAGTTAGTGATATAGATCAGGAGATTGGAAGAAATAATAACACGTTGATACTCACAGGTAATATCAGGGCCTTGCTTAACCAGGTTAATCATGGCATTGAGGCGGAAGCAATCGAAGATCAAGGTTCTAGAAACGATGTGTTAGGATCTTTCCACTGTAACAGGAATGGGATATCAAACATACAGGCCACCAACGAGGAAGACTCCAGAAAGAAGCGCTTTCTGGGCCTTGGGAATCGGCAATGTCCACACAACTCTCATAGGCATGATCAAGAGAATGAGGTCAGAGAGGATGTTGGGGATCTGAACGCCATAGTAGAATTTGGCGGAGTCAAGACAGGCTCCTTCAACGGACGGGTCCCAGAACTTCTGGGTGGGGATGCAAATAAGAGCACCGGCAACGTAAACACCCGCAACCCAGAGGCAGATGAATCCAAACATGACATTCACCGCAATTGTCATGTGTCGGACTGCAAAGAGTCGCTTATACAGCGCCAGAATGGAGAATTTAATGAAGGCAATACAGCCGGTGTAGATAAAGTTGTTGGCGAATCCAAGCTATCTTGAGTCAGTACGTGTACTTGATATAGCACTGAGATTTTTTTTTTTTCACGTGAACGTACTTGCAAGTAAACCAGGAGATTCTTCGCTGGGATCATTGTGATGTGTGAGCCCATTCCATTGAATAGGACTGATATTGATGTTAGTATGAAGTTGGTTTGATGCTGTATTTTTGTTCATGCCACTCACGAACAACGACTCCACTGGAGCATGCATATTTGAAGAACAGAGCAACCATAATCAAGTAGTCGTCCATAAACAGTCTGCTTCCCGTAATCTTCCTCGCCAGTATCCTCAGAACAACCGAGAGAGTGGATAAGGTGTAAGCAAACACCAATGCAAGAATCATGGACCTACGAAAGTCCTGATTTGGGTGCTCGAAGTCTCCTGGTGTCCACGTGGGGGTGGAGGAATGTTCTGTGGAAGACATGACTGGTGAATCAACTCCAACAACGAGGTAAGATTAAACGAGAGAAAGTTGTTGGTTTGAATGATTTGGAATCATTTAAGGCTTCGCATGGGATCTTTAATATACTTCGAGGAGATGGGGAAGGGGGGAAAGGGAGGAACCCCATCTATGTATGTGTCATATCTCTGGAAATCCATGAAAATAACGCAAAGATGACATGAACAGGTTTATCGATCACATCGATGACAGAGCGTGGCTTAGGTGCAGATGGCATTTCAGCCCAGACATGCTCCAGTGCGAACGATTACATATTGTGTTGTGGGACTATTTTGCCTGGGAAAAAGCAGGGGAAAAAGAAACACGCTGCTAACCAACGGCCCGTCAGATCATAAACAAGAAAGTATTATGTGCGTTGGCCGTAGAGATTTTGCCAATCATATCGGGGCATAGGAACACTTTTCCTGACATATCATCTTGGGATTGTGGATATATCAGATTTGAATCTGACACTTACGAGATCCACTTCGTTGCAAGACATTCTTTCCACATTTTCTTCCCGAAAACCCGGTAGACAGGACGTGTTGAGCGGTATGACAGAATATGCTGGCACATTGCTTTTTGATTGAGATAACTATTGAAAATATGCAGCGGAGAATGATTGTTCATTACTTTGTAGTCAAGTTCTCACTCACACCGGAAGATTAACCAACGAAATTCAAAACTCATCCCTATGTTCCAGGCAAGGGATTTAACAATAAAGAATTCCACGCATTTTGACATACACATAAACCGGGGTAGAGTTTCCCATGCTCCAGGGGAATAACCGGAAATAGATACATTCACTCCGTACGGAGTATTGCAATGCCTCTTGTCACTGACAGCTGTCTCCCGATGTACAGCCCACAACGTAGCCGAAAAGCGCCATGATCGTCCAATAATTGACAGAGATACGGGCCATCAAATACTTTTCCGAAGTCACCGTTTTGGTAGATCCTCGGATAATGAGACTGTGAAGGTCTGGGGTTTACCCAATATGATATGTCGATTAGACAGCGGACACGTCCGATTGCAGCCCACATGGTGGAAGTTAGTGCAATTTAGCCGTTATATTTGATCCACATGATAGAGTCTTTGTCATTGATTACGAGGTCCGTATACATCTCATGCAGCCGGATTGAATTTCCGTTGCTTTCGGTTGCATTTCCATTGCACCTGGATTGATGATCTTTAGTTGCTTTTCCCGGATTGTCGCACAGAAATGCATAAATGCAATCTCAATTGGAATTGTTCAATATATTGTTCTAAGCACAGTTTTGTGCCACACAACTGATAGCTTAATTGTCCGCGATGGAAAATGTCATGAATCCAACTAATCCACTTTGTACTCCGCACTGAAGATCCCCGATCTTCGCAAGGGGCTATATCGGAGATTACAACATCTACGGAGTACCCCCAATTCTCTTCAGAGTCTGTCACTAGAAGGTCCACCTCATCTTTCGTCTTCAAAGTTTCCGTTCGCCCTTGCCGTTCTGTCGCCCAATGCCCTCAATAAACCTCGAAGTCGGAAAGTCTAAGATGTGTCGCATCCCAAGTGTCTGTACTCCGTACTTTGAATCCAGGAGCGAGAATTCAAAACAGTTAGTGTCTTCCACTATTGGTATTGCTATTATTGCTATCCACACGACGAGCAAAGTATACACAAACCTTCAACGCACAGAACTATTTGAAAAACAAGGGGTTTCCGAACGCAACCCAAATTTCTCGGGACAGCTTTTAATGAATCGGACGCGAGGAAGCGTTATACACACACACTTGCAGCTGTCGCGATTCCGATTCTGACTTGCAGCTTTATAACCCACAGGGCTGACGGAATCAACGTTTCAGCCCTCGGGAGCCGCATCTCATTTCCAGGATTGCACTTTCCCGGGAAGATCCACAAACTTCCATGGTTTTAAACCCGACCCATTCCAGTGCCTAACAATGTGCTATCATTGGACGTTGAGATTATATTTTCCTACTTTTGACTCCACTATGGGCCTACACTGAACCTTGGAAGCGATGACTTACCGTTCCGATCCAATCGTTGATTCCAAGAGTGATCCAACTGGGCATGGACCCTTCCAATCAAAGATAAACGATGCTTTAGATGCATACCATCGACGATTAGCGTCAAGCCGTACGATCGATCAAAAAAATGCCCCCAACCAAAGCATTTCGTCGCTGAAAGGTTTTTCACTGGAATATCATCATTCGATCGGAAATTCTACACAGCGAATATGGCCAAGGTGGCTCTGATCACCGGTGGAAGTATGTGCCTTCCCACGATTCCCGCACGGATCGCCGATCAGTCGTTAACCAAAGTTTAAAAAAATAACAGCTAGTGGAATAGGCCTTGCAGTTGCCAAGGACCTGATTCAGACCGGCACCTGGCAGGTCAACATTATCGGCAGCAATCAAGAGCGCGGCCAAGACGCAGCAGCTTCCCTCCCCAATGTCACATTCTACCAAGCCGACGTGCGAAACTACCAACAACTAGCCGGTGTATTTGACCAGATCTTCAATGCGACTGGCCGAATAGATTTTGTCTTCGCGAACGCCGGAAGAGCAGAGTATACCAATTTCTTCGTGAAATCTGAGACAGGCATTCCGCCCGAACCGAGTTCCGAAATTGTCGATGTCAACTTGAACGGCGCTCTATATACTAGTTACCTTGCGATGCACTATTTCCGTCGCTCTCCCGAGTCAGCGAAAGGGCATAAGAACTTAATACTCACGTCCAGTATCGGGGGTCTATACCCCTGTATGCTGACTCCAGTATACTCTAGTGCTAAACGTGGGTTGAGAATAAACAAGTCAAATTATTCTGATACAAGGAATGGCTAACGAATTCCCAGATGCGCTTATTGGATTCACTCGCTCTGTCGGAGACAGACTCTGGGAAGAGGGAGTCCGGGTTAATGCTCTGTGTCCTGGGGTAGTGGGGACGCCCCTCCTTGCCGATGAGACGTTTTACGGGATCTTCCCACGGGAAATATTTATTCCTGTGGACGTTGTAACAGGTGTAGTATCACAATTACTGTCTGGGGCAGATATGGTAGATGCCAAGGGGACGCGTATCGCTGGTGACGAGATGCATTCCCGGGCTGTTCACGTTTCAGGAAAGACCTTTCTTTTCATTGAAAAGCCCGAGATTCATGATGAGCAGACTGGAATAACATGGGCTGCAATGATGGGGCATAAATAGATGTTTGAGGGGTTTGTCACGCTGGTTTGACTGCTTTATGGCCAAATGTTGGAATAGTAACACAATTTCTAGACTAAAACGTTATACGTCTGTCCATGTGGAAGGCGTCTTGTGTATGTAATTATCTAGATTGAACCAGTAGATCTGGTCTCCGCCATCCCTCCCGTCCCACACCGAAGACAAGGAGCGCCTAACTTGAAGCTGCAATTGCCTGGAGAAAGTCACAACTACAGGGATCTTATCAACGACTGCTGCTCGCGGTTTGATCCCAGTGATCTCGAAGCATGCAACCGTATAGGGAAATGTCATACATGGTATTGAACGCCCTGCCGATTTCAAGGCCATGTCGATCTCCGCCATAATCGCACTGGACAGCCGCAACGCTTCCTTGTCGTGCTGCCCATGGGGATGGCGCAGCCGATGTATAATAAGACAAGCGGCAAGACGGAGGACCTTAGCCTGAGTGAGCATTCCAACGACCTCAGACTGGGTAAATCTTTCAATAAAATCAGGTGGTGGCGAGGGTTTCCATCGCTCCATGGAATCTTGTATCGCGTCCAATCGTTCAACCAACTCAATATCCATTCTCCCACCAGTAACTCTCATCGAATGACTAGCATCGCAAAGATCATATAAAAGACCAAAAAGTGGCGAGCTAATCCCAATATACCGATCAACAACATCACAACGATCACGTTCACCGATTCGAATAGTCGGCGTCTCCGACCGAATCAGACATTCAAAAGTCTCCTCAGTAACCAAACACATCAGCAAATCCAATATACTAGGGTCCATCGTCAAAAGAGTATGATACACCGGCTTAACAAGCGCCAGAGTATAACGCGATATAAGAAACGGCTGTCCATCAACAACATGCATAGCGAAGGTCACTATACCCACGCCGAGAATGAGTGCAGTAACCAAATCCTGCTCTTTACATATCTGCAACGACCGCAGTCCCGAAATAGCTAGTGCAGCTCGTCGATACCCGACTTCGACGCTTGTTTTCGTGTACTGCGCATATTGGGCGCCAAGGAGTACTGCGGCACAAGCGACTGTGGCGTCTTTTAATATGGACGTAGGTGCTCGGAGAAGGTTCTGCACAAAGAAACGGTGGTGCGACTCGTGGAAGCTTGGTCCGATTAGGAATTTGTCTAGCGGGGATGGTGCGCCCAGGTCTTTCATAAGATTTAGGAAGTATCTCTCCCACTTGTCTAGTTCTGGGAATAGGGCTGGGTTGCTAAATAGGCCTTCGTCGAATGGGAGGCAGGCATGGGGATAGGGCTTGTTGTTTTGGAATGAATATACGTCGAGTTTCTCTGTGTTGCAGGTGACCAAGCTGAATTTTGAGGATGGGAGATTATAGGATAGTTTTCTTGCGATGTGTGGTTTCCGTCCGAGTTTCGCAAGGCTTCGCGTTGTTTTGCAGGTTTGGCTTAGTCTATCACATCGCTCGCATGACGTTGTTGCACTCGATCGTCGGCATTTTTCTTTCAGTGTGTGACATTGATCACAAGCTCGTTTTGGAGCGGGTGGGGACATATTGGGTTGAAGCTGTTCAGCTCAATGAATTCGGTGGGAGGGTATATATCAATTCCAAACACACTAATCTAAGTGTAAGAGAGGAATCCTCATATCTCCCAAGCATATACGGAGTAAATGTCCAGATGATAAGGTCGGGTGGACTTGACTATTCGGCACAAGCGCCATCTCGTGCGGGGATACCCTTACAACCTTGGAAACACCACGGGTAGCCGCTTTAGCGTGTGATCACTAATTCCACAAAAGTTCATGTTCAACATTCATAATTCTGCAACGCCTGATGCACATTTTGAAACTCGATCTCTTTGCAAATCCCCGGCAAGTAGAAGATCCCCCACGCCAAGAGAATTATCGCCGTCTGATAAAAGTCAAATGCGTAACTGGCCCACTCGTTGACCGTCAAAAAGCCATCGGGTCCCATGCTCATCTGTGTCAATCGCGTCATGTTGCGGCCCATAGCAACAATTGAGATGGCAAGGCCAAACAGCTGATTATAACGTTTCCAGTGAGGCATCATCAGTTGGGTGTTGGCGAACGAAGATCGTCCAAATCGGAAACTCCAGAAGATATTCTCTGCCAAAGTGAACATCCAAAATATCATCTGGCATACATAGCTCGCCGTGAGGATCTTCATTGCAGGCCCAACGAGCGCGGGTTTGTGAGTTAGAGCAATGATCATGGCGCCGAGGCTTTGAAGTAGAAGAAGGAGGAGGTTGGAAGTAAGGTAGATAGAGGGTCGAAATTGAGCAGGGAGAAGACCAAAGTTTTCGGACCTCAAACAGCGCATCATTTTCACTTGAGTGAGATTGACAGTCACCATGCATAGGGTGGGCCCGAGGAGAAGAAACAGATTTTGAGCGCCGTAAGCTCCAAAGCTATCGGTATCTTCTGATGAATACACTCGTGCCCCTAGTCCCATCGCTTGAACTATTAAGATGTCAGGGGGGAGATATTTTAGAATCGGATCTAGCTGTTCCTTACCCAGGGCTCCCATCAACATATAACTACCATCCCATGCCTTAAAGCGCCACACACGGAGAGCATGACTTGCAAAGAGGGCGCAATATATACCCACTCCAACCACCGCCAGAATCAAACTTGGCGTATAGGCATAGTACGAAGTCGAAGACATCCTGCTAGAAAATTGTATAAAAAACAAAGACGAAACTTGCTCTTAGGGGAATAAGTGAGTAGTAATAGAACCAATCATTGAAAAATCCAGAACCCCCATGGCATTTATAGCTGGACCTTAGTTCGGGTCTGGAAAGACAGTTTCTATCCACAGCAGTAGATCACTAATCCAATGTATTTCAGATGCGATCCACAATAGAGCTTTTATAGCAGCCTAGTAACACTTGTAAATATCTTGTTTCTACGACATACTCCATGCAAGGTCTCAGTTTTCAGGCAGAGCAATTGTGCGAGACTTCGGCTCGGGTTCGGGTTCGGATTCGGGTTCGGAAAGCTTAATCTACCTTATTTTCTACTATTGCCATATTACTCAAGGCAGACACAATATAAATGAAACTGATCTACGCTTATCTTGCAATATATTCTACTTCTTTTGCAATAATATTGAAAGACAACTGGTCCCCTAAAACGTGGTAAAACAGCCTCCTTTTAATTGAAGTTATCCTTTATAACACAGAGTTCAAGACACGCTCCAGTCGCGTAAAGGGAAAAAAAAGAAATCACCCTCAGCAGCTCAAATCATCCGCCATGCGCCTCCAAGCAGGTTCAGGCAGTCTCCCATGAGCTCGATAACCACTATCTCCCCCATCCTGACCCTGCGCTTTCCACGTTACCAACAAATCATCCAAGTGAGTTTTAGCCTCGCGCAGAAGACCACAGTAATCAACACTGCCCTGCACAAATAGCGGAATTTCGCCTTGGATATCGAGATCATAGAGCGGCAAGCTTTTCCAAGAAGCGATGCGCGGTTGAGCCGTCCGGCCGTCATATAATTTGGCACCATGGGGTCTTTCCTCAGGCTTTTGTGTGTGTTGCGAGTCGAACCAATGAAGAAAAGCCAAACTCGCTTGTTGTAATTGGATCTGGTAGGGGCATCATGTACCATTGGTTCGAGAGGTTTGCCTCGGACTCGAGTTGCTTTGAAATATCAATGGCTAGGCCGAAGATGTGGGCAGTAGGTGGATGCAAAGCAGCCTGTTCAAGGTATGGTCGCAGTGAACTGGTTTAATTTTAGGTTAACTGAATAACTAGAGGGCGGGATTACTAACCTGGTAAATAAAAGCTAACTAGAGATCATGCTCAGTTACCTTACCTTGGCCTTTATACTTTCGGCTTCTTCTTAACCAACCCTGGATTTGTCCTCGAGGGATAAACAAAAGTCTTGCTAATCCGTCTCGCAGCAGGACAGCATATATTCCACACAGCCTGTTTCCCGAGAGCCCCGATGCCAGCTCCCCAAGTGTGTCACATGGAATATTTGTGCAGGCTGGTATTGCCTGCTCCCAGCCGGCGTACCGCTCATCATCAGCCGTGAATCGAATAGCGATTTCTATCGATTGACTTGTTCGTTCGCTTTGGCTGTCGCTGCGGGGGTCCCATGCTGTTGTTAGTCGCAGCCGCGTTTGCAAACGACTGAAGATTGTTTGCCAGACTTCCCTATTTGTGGTCCCTGTCGGATATGATGCTTGTCGGGATACCCCAGCCAGCTATCGACAAAAAGTATAGCAGGCGTATTGCCCAGATTTCGGCTGTATCTGTGTCCTTTTCGGGTAGGAGGCCCGCTCTCTTTGACAGCTGGCACACATGCGTTGCTGCCTTTTGTAGAGGCTGGCAGGCCGACGATAAGGTCGATGCAGATACATTGGAAAGGCAATGAAGCGACTTCTATCGGTATGAGCGAACCCCCTGGCTTATGACGAACTGCCTAGTTGGTGAGGCACTTTGGACAGTGGGCGATGTTTCTTGGCTAGCCCTCTGATGTAAAACTGATGGTGTATACGGTGGTATACGCGGTGAAACCTAAGGTACTGAATGTCATCGTGGTTTTCCTAAAAGATGTCGACTTCCTTGGTGACGGGGATTTTTCGAGTACTTCTGATTTCAGAGATAAGGGTGGTCGGCCATCCGTCTATTAGGACTTTGGAAGATAATATTAGGGACGTTATATATAATTGGGGCGTTGCCTACTGTGACGAGCCAGGTCTACAAGCAAAGTGAGAGTACCCAATTCAAAATACTAAAGGTGGGAAAAGAAAGGAAGCAAGAGAAGCAAGATCTAGCGAGCTATAGATATAGCCAGATCTATGCAAACCCCAGCCTTCTCGATAAGCGAGGCAAATAAAGAAAGCAAGCAAACAAAGAAATAAAGGAAATTAATCTAACATGTGATCAAGTATGTGATAGTTAGCAGATCGTGACACCTATAACAAACAGTCTACCTTATAAAGATTCACCCACCTCCACTCATTCTTACTAGTGCACAACTAGCGTAGTATTCTATAGTTATAACTAGTATTTTTTATAAATGAATACTAACTATATTAATTTTTTTGAAAACGGGGCTCTTCGCACTCCTAACTCTCAACTCTTAACTCTCAATTTCTTAGTTACTATCTTAGTATCTTAGTATGTAACGTTAGTAGGTCCCCTATTAGCAGCAATCACTGCCTGGCACCTCAATGATTAGATAGGAATTCCTCCGCTATAGTATCCTAGGCCTCCTAGACCACACGAAGCTTCGATAAAGGAAAGTGCTAATCCCTATACTTTCTCTCAATGTAATCCTTTATCTAGTCCTATACCTCCTTAATAGTATATAAATCAGGTCAAAAAAAGTAGGCTATTCTATCGCAATAACCCCAAGCTCCTTAAAGAAATCAAGAGTCTTTTTAGTCGTATGCCTAGGAGTATTATCGTATATAACAATCGGATCTTACTCCCATCTTAGACGGAAGAAGCCTTCTATTATAATATGTATAATATAGGATTTACTATATAGGTGTAGGGACTTCTAAAGTAAATTGAACCTGAATTGAATCTGAATTGAATTGTATTATAGTGTATTGTAGAGAGGGTAGTTAAAGAAGGAATAATTCGGAATCATATCGATCCCATCCATTAGTCCGACGCGAAAATCTATTAGCAAGCACGTTAACTTCGTATCCCGTATCAATTAATGTGTTTGGTCCCGAGGTGTCGGACACTGTCCGCTAGGCGAAAGCAGGGACGAAATCTCAACCGCCGCTTTAGTGGACTTCTTCACAAATCATCTGCAGTATCCGTTGCGTAATGAAGATGTCTGCTTGTCCAGCTGGTCGGTCTTCCCGCATAAGCTGCTCGTAGTTTAGGCTGATATCTAGACTCGAACCCTTGACCAATGTGACTTCACCCTTTGTGACTCGTAGTGCCTGCGTAACCGATAGTAGTGCTTCACCCGGCTTGAACTGTCCAGGATGGTCTGGGTCAGGAGTGGCGCCCTGGCGTATAGGTAGGCCTGGTCGAGGACTGTAACTAAGGCGCTGACCATAGTTCGATATCTACCCAAAAAGGGCTCTTATGGATCTTGAACAGCAAAATCAATCGAGTGGTTTTGCTAGGGTTTTCGAGCCACCATTCGGCATCCATTCGGAGAGAATGGTACGATTGAGACATCCCGACTTCAACGACAAGGGATGGCCAAGTGGAGAGAGGAGACTGGAATGGGACTATACTAAAATCCAGTTCCTTTTCACAGTAGACCCCCCTTCCCCGTGCGGCGGAAGTCCCTCTCCAGTGATTACCACTGCGTGGTAAACCTACGGTAGTCATTGCTTCCGCGAATAAAAGAGAAAAATCGCCAAAGACGCCTTCGTGCAGTAGGCTAGACATGATCCTTAGTAGGATGTTGTGATCGTCGAAAGTAAGTCGTACTCCACCAATCCTGTTGTTTAGAAGGTAGGTACGTAGGATGTCGTCCGGGTTGACGATCAAAAGGTATTGAGTTGTCTCCGGATTCGTATCAATCTTCCTTGCGATCTCCTCAATCCTCCTCATTGTTTGCTGCTTTGTTGGGCGACTCAAACGCTCAGTATCATCAGAGATATAAAAGTCCGATTCTGAGGATTGAAAATCCATGCGGGAATCAGGTTCGAGGAAACCACGAGGTGGTTCGGATGTTGGCATCGCACCTTCTTTCTCATCTTCCTTCCCGCCTTCATTCTCATAGTAAGGTATTCCAGGATCCCCCATGGCGGTGTTAGATGAGTCACGGCATGACATTATATAGATTTAGGATTGTGTAGGGAGTTTGTGTTATGACAGTAGTTGTGTTCAAACGATGACGCTATGTTTCACCGCTTTGGCATAGTCGAGAAATTGGGAACCTCGGAAGTCTACCTACGACATAGGTAGGTATTCGTGTTCGTTAGTAAAGCGTCTATCTGCGTTCACGGGTAGAGAAATCATCTATTACCTACCATAGAGGAAGGGAGGAAGAGGGAGGAAGAGGAAGAGATATCAAGGGTGAATAAATCCCCTTGAAAGGGAGTAACCCCCTATGACAGCAGAAAATCTGTCCCACCGTTGGTGCTGTCCAATGCATCCTCAATGTATAGATGGATGAAGATTTAAATTGCTATGTCGTCTCATTGGCTAGGTTGTGCATGAAGCGGTGTGCATTGATTTACAGGGCAAATTGAATCTCACCCCTTGTGTCATTGATTCTGACGTATTAAGCGAGGTTGATTCATTAGTGTTTCGGTATTTGAGAGAGATCATTCGATATAACATACGGAGTACGTGTTAATCACACTCTTGTTAATTCGGTCTATCTAGTACATGTTAACACCGGCACTACCTTTCCCACAGCCAATATCAACTTGGAGATACATCACGATCATTTACTCTCTTTCCATACCTTATCGTTTCGCTATTTCTACATAATTCAGATGGCTGGACCCTGGGTACTCTCCTAATGTGATGGATCACACAGCTACATTGGCCTCAACTTAGCTGCAGATCTGCATGCGCCCGAAATCGGAATTCACTGCCATCATCGAGTTTCCAGCCACAATATCCAATAAAGGGCAATGCAAATCGGATTTTAATTATGGCCATAGATCCCACCAGAAGGCTCCTGCGTGCGAGGTTATTGCATTATATATGCCGGATATTTCCATTTTACCCATGAAGGTGGAGATTGGAAGTTCAGCAGTCCATCATGATATGGGATTATTACAATGGCAAGACTCTGTTCATCACCGGGGGCACAGGTTTTATTGGAACTGCGCTTCTGTGTCGACTTTTGAGCCAGTCGTCCCCGAAACGTGTATACGTGCTATGCCGGGGTGGCTCCGAGTAAGTGATCAAAATACGAGTCAAAAGAACACTTCCCAAGGTTAACTGACTTGAATGACCAGCAAAGCAAAGGCAAAATGGTCCGATATACTTCCTCCCTCTGCGGCACAGATCCTCACCCAAAACGAGCGGATAACTATCCTTGACGGCGAAATGGGAAACACCGCGACAATGAGTTTATCAGAAGAGACACTACAGATGCTGAAACGGACAGTACACATTGTCTTCCACGCCGCATCATCAGCTCAACTACACAATTCTCTGCGAGAGTTAGCATATACTGTGCTGGCACCAAGCATATGTCTCACACAATACGCCTTAAAATTCCCCAACCTTGAGCGCTTCGTATTTTTCTCCACTGCATATGCCAACGCCCATCTATGGAAATCCCACGAATTACCCGACGTATCGGTTGACGAGAGAATATATCCCCTCGGCAGGGAGGAGGAAGACTACTACAAGATTGCACTGGAAGCATGGAGCGCAGTACAAAAGATCGGTTCATCGGACGAATACGACGCCCATGATTTCCCATGGCCATACGCATACGCCAAACATCTCGCCGAACGACTAGTCTTTCAGAAGGCAGCCGAGCGCAACAAAATGGACAAAGTCCTAATCATCAGACCCTCTGTCCTCGGACCAGCCGATAAATTCCCATACCCCGGTTTCGCGACCTCACACGGAGCCCCATCGACAGCCTGTGCAGCAGAGTACATGTTACATCCAGGTCGGCAAATCAAGCTCTCAACGCGGTATAAAAATCCAAATCAAGAATCCACGATCGACGAAGTCCCGGTTGATGTCGTGGTGGATCGAACACTGGTCCATGTGGCGCTGGGGACGAGTGGATGCGTCCATGCAGTTAGTGGGGAGCAGGGCCGGTTATCGACCGAGGAATGGTGGCGTGCGTTCAAGAAGGAGAGACGGCTGCCATGGAATGCGAAGCCCTCTTGGATATCTGATGACTGGCATTCTCCCCATATCCATCATGTGGCTCGGCGGTTCAAGATTATTGGGACTTCGTTTGCATTCTCGCAGGAGCGAACTGTTAGGGCTGCAGAGAAGCTGGGCGATAAGGAGAAGGAGAATCTTCAGTTGTTTGCTGATCGGTCGAAGCCTTACTCTCTGCATTTGAGACGACATCACATTCGTCTTCAGGCCGTTGAGGTAGCTAAAAAGAAGAAGTGGCCTCTTTGCTTTGCTAGGCTGCTTTGTCGGAAAGGAAAGCCCGTGGCGCACCTAGATAAGAATGTAAAGGCATGAATGCGAAAGTACATACATAATGCAAAATCTATTTCTTGTGTTAGGTCACACGTTTTGTCAAATAACATTGATCACGATCCCAAGTGCATATTACTATCCTCGGAGAGCAGCCCCTCGAGTGCCAAATGAAGCATGCTTCCGTGGGTTACTTCTGAGTACTTGGTTAGCCCACCACCCAACTATATGGGATCCCATGTATCAAGATGGGAGTCGAAGTGCAGGACTGCAAGCCTCATAATACAAGTAAAAGAAAGTAAATCCATAAGCCTCGCCTTCTGTCTCTATGTAGAGTGATAATTTGGGAATAATTGATATCGATGTGGGAAGTGTGTCATCTCGCACGGATTTGAATGATATTCAGGTTAGATGGGCAATCAGGTCATTTAACTCTCTCTACTAGAGACTGGCTCCTTTTCTCCAAAACCAAAGAGCGAGTGAGTACATATATGATATAGCCCGTTGATATAGATCTAACCTTGGAACCCACGCCCTGCGCACGGACCACCCGATCGACCGCGGGGGAAAAAAAGAAATTCTTCGCCGCCACCAAGTCACAGGCCTAACCAACTCATCATGGCACCGACGGCATGTTTCGATTGTAAAGAGGCGCGAGCCGTCATAATCCGACCTAAGAACAGGCACAAACTCTGCCGTGCCTGTTTCATCAAAGTTTTCGAAACCGAAGTACACGAAACCATCATTGGCACCAACCTCTTCTTCCCCGGCGAGCGAGTAGCGATCGGAGCCAGCGGCGGCAAAGACAGCACAGTACTGGCAGCCGTACTGAAAACCCTCAACGAGCGATATAACTACGGGCTGGATCTATGCCTACTCTCCATCGACGAGGGCATCCGCGGTTATCGCGATGACAGTCTGGAAACTGTGAAGCGCAACGCTGTGCAATACGAGATGCCACTTGATATCCTGGGATACAGCGAGCTTTATGGTTGGACAATGGATCAGGTTGTGGAACAAGTGGGCAAAAAAGGAAACTGCACGTACTGTGGTGTGTTCCGGCGGCAGGCGCTCGATCGAGGCGCCGCCCGCTTGCGCATCAAGCATGTTGTCACGGGCCACAATGCGGATGATGTTGCGGAGACTGTTATGATGAATCTACTGCGTGGTGATCTGCCCCGTCTGTCGCGCGGTACTAGTATCGTCACTAGCTCCGACGCTTCGGATATCAAGCGCAGCAAGCCTCTCAAGTACGCTTATGAGAAGGAGATCGTTCTCTACGCCCACCACCGTCAGCTCGACTACTTCACTACTGAATGTATCTACTCGCCTGAGGCGTTCCGCGGCAGTGCTCGCACCCTGATCAAGGATCTTGAGAAGATTCGTCCCAGTTCGATCCTCGATATTGTCAAGAGTGGCGAGGACATGGCCGCGCTTGTACCGGTGGAAGTCCGGGGTTCCGGTAAATCCAAGCAGGATGGCGCAGAAGAGGAGTCGGCTGGTGGCTGTGGTAGTCAGAATGGACGAACCAGTGGAGGTGAGATGGCTACAATGGAGAAGCAGCTCACTGAGAACGACGCGGCTGAGTCGCTCGAAACTGAAATCAAGCTTCCGAACGGTGCACGCGTGAAGCCGAATCGGGGCCCGACGGGTAAGGCTGTCAAGGCGCAGACTATCAAACACTGCGAGCGCTGTAACTACATTTCCAGTCAGCGGATTTGCAAAGCATGCACGCTGCTAGACGGTCTGAACCGGAACCGGCCCAAGACTGCGATCGAAGTTGGGGTTGGCATGGAAGACGAAGAAAGCAGTTCGACTTTGATGAGACAGATGGAGCGCGCCCAGCTCAGTGCCACCTGAAGAGTCAATCAGGGAAGCACGTCTATTCAAAAGCCCGACTTTCAGCGTCAGCGTCCTCACAGGTCCGGGACATTTCCTCCATGACCCTTTTGCTAGGCCGTCGCCTCTGCAACGCAAACCACACCCAGTGTCAGCATCAGGTGTCCATTCTCGGTGCCCTCAAACACTGTGCGGCAACCCATGTGGTTTGCAATGGACAAATTATCAGATCCAAGGATCTGAACATCAGATACCCAAATTTACGACTGGAACGTCAATCCAAATCCCTATCTATCACAAAGTTAATGCATAGCACAACGAAAGTCAAAAAGAAAAACAAGCTCATGGTACTTGACAGTGCTCTCTATTTTATTTTATACATAAAAAACCATAGTATACAAAATCCCAAATCAACAATAAGAACGCCATTCCATGGAATACATGCTTCCCAGCAAAATCACACCTTCAGACAATTTCCAAGCCTAGCACAGTCCGCCTGTTCCATGGAATCAGAATTCAAATCATGCATCGACTATATCCACAATCGACAGTCCACAGACAGAACAAGACGAACCAAGAAAAGCAAAGCAAACAGCCCTACTCAGCCTAGCTCAGCTAGACCACACCAGCTTGGAACATGACAATTCCTCCAATAAACCGAACTACTCCTTCCCCTCAGGAACATGCAACTCAGGCAAATCAAACCCAACCCGTCTCGCCGTAAGACGAATCTTCTCCTCCTCATCCATACTCATACCCGGGTTATAGCGCTCAAGGAGGTCAGAGTAGACACGCTGGGCGCGGGCATACTGAGCGAACTGATCAGCTTCTTGGACGCGGAGGGTGCGTTCCTCGTCTGTTTTTGGGGTTGAGAAGGGTAGAGCGTTGGATTGTGACGATGTCGATGGTGATGAGCGGAAGATCGCGCGCAGGTGTTGGTGGAGTGGGGAGGGTGTTTTGAGGTGGCGGCGTGGGAGTTCGCGGAGGAGGGCGCGGTAGGTTGTGCGCGCTTGGATTGTTGTGGACATTTTGAGGGCGGAGGGTGTAGGGGGTTGTGGTTGGTTTTATGAGGTTTGGTTTGGTGGTTTTGAGACCCTTATGCACCGGGGGTTTGGAGGTGAGATTGTCTTTGATCTTGGAGCTGGTCGGAGGTTGAGATAGCCGGGTGGATAAGTAATTCACGTGATTTGACATGTATGCTACTAGTGCTACGGAGTACTAGTTTCAGTGTTAGCTCGGATCTTGATTACTATTCGATATTGTTTGTTATATGGCTACGATTTTATTGGATAGATGGAGAATAGGAGATATATGCATAAAGTTGTCAATATATACCGGGGTAGAAAATTCCTATCTGCAAGACGGTCAATGACCATCACTACCCACTTCATCACGCATATGTACAAAATGTCGTAACGGAGCTTTTTTTTTTAAAAAGATGCATCACCATTACAAGCGTCATATCGACCCCCGCGGGGGAACCGGGTTCATAACGAAAAGCAGGCAAAAGACAACAACAGTATTTATCAATCATATAGGGGCGTGGCGACATGAGAAAGGAAGAGTAGAGGAGGGGGAAGGTAGGGGCGAGGAGGGTAGTGAGGGTAGTGAGGGTAGGTAGAAAGGTAGGAGGAAAGGTGTTGGATGAGATGGTTGTGTAGGAGAGAAGCCTCAATTCGTGTTGAGGCTGGTGGGAATGAGTGTCCGTCCGGGGTTGCCAGACGTATAGTCGAATGAAGCAACAAGGTTTAAGAGCGCAACCAGCCGAACTTCCTTCGTCCCTCAGCTCCCGTGGACGGTTCGACGTGCAAGCTACGAGCATACAAGTCCTAGATAACGTTAGTAAGAAAACAAGGATTCACGATAATAATGATCTTACCTCTTCGTCTCCAGAGAGCTTCGAGTCCAGGATCAGTCTCTCGATATCGTCGAATTTTTGAGCCTGCGGATGAGGGCTCTTTTGGCTTCGCTGAATTCCGAGAACAACCTCACCCATGACCTCGAATTTCTTCCAATTGATGCGAGATTTGTTTTCGCCGACAAATGTCTTGTTACCTTCTTCGGCAGAGACAAGGTCGCGACGGTGGAGAGGTAGGAATGGGATTCGCTCTGAGAACGAATTCTCCCAGGCAAGGCGGTAGGCAAAGTGGCTTCGCTGGGTGCTCATGAGGATGACCAAGCGCATGAACTCTTTCTGAGCTGGGATGGGGATCAGGTCTCGAGTTTGTGTGAGGCGGTGGACAGGGGTGCCGTTGATGGCAGCGATTACAGCACCCAAGGAGTTGTAGTTGTTTTGGCGTCGGAGTTTCTGAGAGGTGTTAGTTGCTGCTGACCTCATAGTAGCTGAATGGAGAAAACCTACCACTGCGATGTTCATGAACTTCTCCAGCGCCTGCGCTCTATGCTTAGGCTTATCGCGTAAGAGAATCAGGCTGGCCACGAAGAAGGCCAGGTGATTGAATTGCTTGATCATCCGATTGACATTCGTCAAGCTCTGGATCTTATCCTTGTCAATGCCTGAGATGCTGACATGACGCACAAGATCACGCGGTCGGAATGAGTTGTACATGACCCAGTCAACACGCGTCAGTTCTCGTGCGAACTCCTCTTCTGGCGTATCCATGAAAACCCGCCACTGGAGTTTGCCAAGTGAAGTCTTATGTGTTAATTCAAGACGCAAAGCCTCTTTTTGGGCTGCGTCAAGGCTCAGCAATGTGAATGACTGGCTGGTAATGCCGTTCGGTTTGTCGGGATTCGAGGAGACTGAAAGAGTGCCTGAGAGTCGTGATGTTGAGTCATGCGGCCCACTACTGAGATCCAGTGCACTCATACTATATATGGGGTCTTGTTCTTCTTCGGTGTCGTAAGTGTTAGTGCCAGAGGCAGAGCCAGTGAGACCCGCGGCTGGAGAACTTCGGCCGGAGTTGTCGAAGAATGTCTCAACCAGTTCGGACTCCTCGAGATCACTGTCGCCCCCATATGCCCAGCCAATATCATCGTCTCGTGCATTGGAATCTAATTGCGACCCGATCTCCTTGGCAGCAAACATGTAGAAATGGCTCTTTTCGAGTATAGCGACAAATTCAATGATCCGTTTGTGAAGGTTGGGGTGAGCGAAATCTCCAGGGTAGTCCGACACCCATTGCGCCATAACATCGAGTAATCGCAGCTGATCCGCCATGCGGGCCAGCTGGTCCTCGTTGCCCATCTCATTTCGCTCGAATCGGCTTATCAAGGCATTTAAGAGACTTGCGGGAGCGGCAAACTTTCGGTACAGGCAGAGGAATGTAGAACGGAACTTTTGGTCCTGTTTCGACATCGGCAAGGAAATCAAACGATTGACTAGCTCATCGAACGATAGACCTGTCTCTGCACTCGAGTTGCTCTCGCTGCTCGGCTTTGCCCGGACAACTGCGCCAGGGCTCGTGGGCCGGCTCTGATCATCCTCTGCCTCGTCATCCATATTTAAGAAACTGTTGAAAGCGTCTGATCCACCACTGTGTCGCCAGGCGTTATGTAATCGTTGCTGACGGTTATCGTGATTGGGAGAGTTTTGTTCTTGTGCCGACAGTATGTGGGTATTTAAACACGCTCCGGATGGCGGAGTTTGCGGTCGCACCGGTTGCAACTTACTGCGGGCATAACGGTGGGAATTGGGCGTATGCTGCAAGTGGTTTCCATCGGTTGGGAGACGGTCCTCACCACCCCCATCGACACATTGATCTGAGGCCGTTTGTGGGCCGCCAGCGGCTGTGAACACAGCTGATGGGTTTTCGGAGTTGGCACGGGTATGGTGCCAATCGTGGGTAGTTTTGATTTTCGTCGGTGAATCCAGAGGAATATTAGGATTATTAGAGAGATCTAATGAAGAAGAGGGGTTAGAAGGGGGAAAAGCAAAAAAAGACGAGAGTTCTATGGGGAATGACAAAGTAGCGAACGCTCCTACCGCGACCCACCTTGGCCCGCTTCCGCTTGGGAGGGGGGTCAAGGCACATTTCCAACTTCGATGGGTTTGTGTCCGAGAAACAGAAAAGAAAAGGAAAAAAGAAAAAAAGGAAAATTTGTTTACCTTCTCGAGTAGAAATCACTGCCCCCAAAACCAACGCTATACACATGCGTTGAGATCGAGGCGACGAAAACGACGTTCGATAGATCTCATATCGATCATGGATCGCATCCACTTCACTGTCTTCCAAAGGTTCAGGGTTGACATCGCACTTGCAGGCAACCTGCAGGAAAGGAAGATCCGAGGCAGCCAGTGAGTCTAAATTCCGGGAAAATCAGCTCCCCATATACCAGGTACATCCCGTGGTTGAACCTACCAATAAGATTTGTTGTTAAAGCAAGTCGATCCGGTTTGGTGGCATCATGTAGAACCAGAACTCCGTCAATGACTGGCGTGGATTTGTCGTGCCCTGTACGCGGCCAGATGATCTTCTTGTCCTGGTCGAACCGAACCTGGGTCAGGTCGACTTCCATCAGATGCACAATATAGACCGATCCGTTCAATGACATTTTCTTCTTGTTCATAGGGGAGGCAGGCGGGCTCTTCATATCGAGGGCACATTTGACGAAGCTGGACTTGCCGGCATTTTCTTCGCCGGCGACTGCAATGGTCACTTCGGGGAAGCCAGTCTTGGTGGATTCCTATAGAAGGAGGGGGGGAGGAGCCGTCAGTAATTGAAGCTCTCTGTACACCGTAACCATGAACCATTCATCGCCCTGGATCAATTCAAGACGTACCTCCTCCTGTTGACTGAATCTTGTGCGCTTGATCACCTCGCCCGTAATTGGTGTCCCCTCCTCTTCCTCCAGCAATGTGTGTTTGGCCTGCGTCCCCGTTCCTGGCTTCCGCGCCACATCGAGTTTATAAAGGCCCCCCGCAGGGGCTGAAGCGGTCCGACTTCCCATGCCTGGTCGTTGTGAAGCCATTGCGGTCATTGCTTGAGCTTTATCACTGTAAGCTCTCTCTCGACGAGATTGCGGCGAGATCATGACGGAAGCGGTCGGGAATTGCTGAGGCCACGGAATGGCCCGGTGTGACAGCGCTCTGATTACTGTGAAAGTTCAGAGAACGAGCAGTGCAGCGCATCCATTGTTAGAACAGATCAGGTTCGGTAGAGCAGCGAGGCAGCCATCCGAAATGTGGTTATCAAAATTGCCGCGGAGTTGACTTGGAAACTACCCTAATTAGCCGGAGCTGCGTCGGATATCTGTGTCTTGGCGTAACGGGGAAGAGAAACGATAAAGCAAACAGAAAATATGAACAGATCACAAAGATTGAAAATATATTGGGGATATGAAACTGCTTTAAGATCCTCCTATTTTTATTTATTATTTTTATTATGATTATTATGAGGTTCTCGCGTTTCATTGGAAGCCTAAATAAGATCTTCGTGTTTGTGAAAGCGGCTCAGCTGAACTCGACACATGGGAATATCCCAAGTTCTCAAGATGAGTGGCCACTAGAACCGAGGCTGGGTCTTAAGACGATTTGCTTAGTCGATAGATCTACAGTGTTGCATTATGTCTTAACAAGTTGGTATTTGTTAGTTGACTAGAGCTGCAGTAGCTGCCTTGACTATGCCGTGTCATCTCGGAGCTGTTTGTCTTTGCAGTACTCTGTACTTCGTATAAATTACCTACTACGAAGGTAGGTACTACAGAGTACTCTATCCTCATCTTCTAATGTCTCATGACCCATGTGACTAGTCACAAACATGCAGACTCCGAGTTTTCAGTACTTTGGTACTTTTTCCCACCGAAATTTTGGTCTTCGGAGTTCTGGGCCGTTAGCATATGCTCCGCTTTCTTGGGGGCGCTAAAAGCGCCGCTAATTTGACACTATGTAGGGACTTCGGCTCGCATGCTAACGTACGATGTATTCGTATGTGCGATATTGCACTTGATGGGCCTGAACACCCTAGGGTCTTCATCGCTTTGATCTACCCCCGTGGACTAGCAAATGCGCTTGTCAGCAGACCTAGGAACCGAGGGTAGCATGGGATAATGAATCATATATAAGACTAAGGAGGCCCGTATTCATGAGTTGCATGAGGCTGAATATGGCTGAAGCTGTCGGATCTGACAGCAACTCTATTGGAACAGCCAAGGTAGATCAAAGAAACCCCCACCATCTCGTAGCATCTGCGTGTCTCACTTACACGGACTCAGCATATAAATATGGTGCAATCAAGGTATATGTGCCGATGGTCCAACTGGTAACATTGCTTTTCACCAGGAAAATATAGATGACTCAGGCTGAGTCTGGGCTGCTCCCCTTGACAAGCGCCATAAACCGCATGAACGCCTCGGCGGCCTGGCCAGTCTCCGTCCCTTCCTCACAATCCTGCCTTAGCTTGCGGACTCTGCCCAGGCCGCGGTTGAAGCCCTTCTCGGACGTCCATGGGCCACGGCTACGAGGAGCGAACCCTCCACGTCCTCGCCCGCGGCCACGTCCACGTCCACGTGCAGGGGCTGTGTATGATTCCTCCCATTCTTCTTCCAGCGTTGACTGAAACATATCTTGTAGCTGACTGCGAAGTTCGGGGTGCTGGCTGAGAAGCTCTTTCATCTCCGCTGACGCCGCAACTGCTGCAGGGGTCATCACGGGAGCGCTGATTCCAGTTGGCTCTGCAGGTTCAGGGCCGTTGGTATCGTTCTCGGGTGTGGGATCAACATCGGGCGCTGGAGTGTTACTCGGTTCCTCATTCGATGGTGGCTTCGGAGTACAATATATCTTATGCGACTGGGTGCATGCAAGTGAGCAGCTAAATCGATAACTTTTAGTAACTGGTCCACGTATGGATAAGGATGGAATCATAATCAGGGCAGTACCTCATCAGTCCGCATGTGGGACAGCGATATTTTGAGGGCTCTAAAGAGCAAACCTCACAGGAACCAGGCATTCTTGTCGATTTCCCAATGAATCCATCAGCTGCACAGTGATCAAACTTGCTCCCTCATTTTTCACTGGTCCACGTCCTGCTCGGAGGATAAGGCCAAGCTACCCGATTTGCATGATTTGCACAAAAAAATCAAAGAAGCTCGGGTCATCTTTGATGCCTCAGGCATAAACTATGTCGAGGCACACACAAACAAGAAACTCCATAAATACGTGACCAGTTGTATATTTAGATCCAAAGGCTACACAATATATGCGAAGCGCGCAAAGGGGATGTCGGATTTTTCCCCCGAGACCTGGTTGGAGCCTGACAATCCACGTCCAACCTTGGAAAAGCCAACCCCTGTCTAGTGTGACGAAACAAAGCCAGAATGCACAGGATACATCAGGAGCCGGCCACGTTTGCACGGGATACGCAGGGGATCGTGTCTTCACCCACTACTCGGGGAGCCAAAGCATGACATTCGTATGATGGCCACGACAACACTTGTGGGGATACCAACCCGGCCATACTAGGTGGATCCCGGTCTCACTTTATTCGATACCAGTCCCAGGTACGAACTGCAGTTTGTTGCAAATTGCTAGTTATCTTTCAGTTGATGTGTCCGCCGGTTTATTTATGACTTGTCGAGATCATGTTGGTGCCCATCTGCAAGATACTACGGCACTCTGTCCGATTTGTTGCGAGCAGTCCTAGTTGCTAGATGCCACTCGCCCTACGGAGTACTCCGTACAGATACCTGCACTATGCTGCTGCTGCTTCTTGATCTAATACGGTAAGGGATTTGTCCAGGTGCCAGGTTTCTCTCACCACCCTCTTAAAGCCATTACAGCCTACCAAATCCAACTCATCAGTGAAGTGTTGGCTGCTCCACATATTACATTATGTTTGTCGTCCCACCGTTGCAAGTACTATGCAGGCACCGCTGCAATTTTGCCATCACATAGTCGGCGCCTACTGCTGCTGTCTGATCAGCGGGTCTATCGGGTGTGTGACGTGGTTGAAAAGCGGACCTATGCATAACGTATTTCACATGCGAGCCGCCACCACAAGCGAGCCGCCACCCCATCCAAAACG